>CAUYQU010060604.1:0-45493 GCA_963574635.1 Cheracebus regulus
CCGGGGGGGGTGGTTTTTGTGTGCCAAGTTTGTGGCCCTGTACTCCAGCCGGGGTGTCATAGCAAGACCCAGTGTTAAAAAAAAAAAAAAAAAAAAAAAAAAAAAAGTAGGTACATAGACCAGTGAAACAGAATAGAGAACCCAGAAACAAATCAACACACTGACAGTGAACTCATTTTCAACAAAGGTGCCAATAATATACACTTGGGAAAAGACAGTCCCTCTAATAAATCGTGCTGGGAAAACTTGATGCCCATATGCAGAGGAATAAAACTAGATCCTATCTCTTGCTATATACAAAAATCAAATCAAAATAGGTAAATACTTAAATACAAGACCTCAATCTATGAGACTTCTACAAGAAAACATTGGGGAAAATCACCAGGACATGGGTTTGGGCAAAAATTTATTGAGCAATACCCCACAAACACAGGCAATGAAAGCAAAAATGGACAAAAGGGATCACATCAAGTTAAAAAGCTTCTGCACAGCAAATGAAACATCAACAAAGTGAAGCCACAACCCACAGAATGAGAGAAAATATTTGCAAACCACCCATCTGACAAAGGATTAAATACAAGTATAAGGAGCTCAAACAACTCTATAGGAAAAAGTCTAGTAAGCTGATCAAAAATTGAACAAAGATTTGAATAGACATTTCTCAAAAGAAGACATTAAGATGCCAAAAGGCATATGAAAAAGTGCTCAGTGTCATTGATCATCAGAGAAATGCAGATCAAAACTACAACGAGACATCATCCCACCACATTTAAAATAGCTTATATCAAAAAGACACGCAATAGAAAATGCTGACAAAGATGTGGAGAAAAGGAAACCCTTGTACACTGTTTTTGGGAATGTAAATTAGTACAACCCCTATGGAGAACAGTTTGGAGGTTCCTCAAAAAACTAAAAATAGAGCTGCCATAAGATCCAGCAATTGCACTGCTGGGTATATACCCAAAAGAAGGGAAATCAGTATCTCAAAGAGATATCTGCACTCTCATGTTTGTCGAAGCACTATTCACAATAACTATGATTTGTAAGCAACCTTATTTGTTGTCCATCTGCAGATGAATGGATAAATAAAATGTTACTTTTACATAACAGCGTACTATTTCGTCATAAAAAAGGATGAGACTCATCACTTGCAACAACATGGATGGAACCTGGAGATCATTAGGTTAAGTCAAATAAGCCAGGCACAGAAAGACAAGCATTGCATGTTCTCATTCATTTCTGGGATCTAAAAATCAAAACAATTGAATTCATAGAGATGGAGAGTAGAAGGATGGTTACTAGAGGCTGGGAAGGTAGTGGGAAGCTGCCATGGGGTAGTTAATGGTACAAAAAAATAGAATAAGGTCTACTATTTGGTAGCACAGCAAGGTGACTATAGTCAATAAAAACATAATCATACATTTAAAAATAACTGAGTATAATGGGATTGTTTGTAACACAAAGGATAAATGCTTGAGAGGATAGATACTCCATTCTCCATGATGTGATTATTATACATTGCATGCTTATATCAAAACATCTACTGTACCCCATATATACCCCTATGTACCCTCAAAAATTAAAAATTAAAATAAAAAAACAAAATGGATGATTCTTAGAAACCCAAATGTCTGATTATGATTGTTAGTTTGCTGTGACTCCCTGAGGATTTTTCAAGTCGTTATTTCTCCGTCAGAGAGATCTGCAAAAAATCATTGTGAGAGGCAGGTACTCTCCAGGTTATGCAAGATTATCTGCTGGTACATGAGAAAAATATAAGCTGTCTATTTATGTTTGATTTTAAACCAAAAAGTTCTAAGAAAAAGTAAGCTTTAATAATAACATATGGGGCTGGGTACAGTGGCTCACGCCTGTCATCCCAGCACTTAGGGAGGCTGAGATGGGCCGATCACTTGAGACCAAGAGTTCGAGACCAGCCTGGGCAACATGGTAAAACTACGTCTCCACTAAAAATATAAAAATCAGCTAGGTGTGGTGGCGCACACCTGTAATCCCAGCCATTCGGGTGGCTGAGGCACGAGAATTGCTCAAACCCTCTACCTCTACTGAGAGGTAGACACTGCAGTGAGCTGAGATCACACCACTGCACTTCAGCCTGGGTGACAGAGCGAGACTTTGTCTCAAATAATAATAATAGATAGATAGGTTATCAGTAGTACATATATGTAATTTATATAGAAATATGTCTATTTTAAAGTTAGGTGCTCAAAAATGTTTTGCTAATAGAGGTTTGTGATTGTAAAACTGAAGATCTAAATTCTGTGGAGTTATGAAGACCTGGGTTCCAATTCTAGCTTTAGCACTTACCTAGATGTACCAACTCAGTGCTGTTCTTAGATCTAACACATGTGAACAACCACCACATAAGATTGCTACAACAGTAAACTGATGTCCAAAGTATATCACAGTTACAAATATTAGTTATAAATATATTAACTAGTCATAAATATCACCCTATACAATTACCACTTGGAGACACTTTAGAAAGCATCTTTTCTCTATGAACACCCTTGAGCACCTGGGAAGATTGATCCTCAAAAAAAGGCAAGTGAAGTCACATAGGTGAAGGTACAGTAACGGAGACTACACCTGGATCCAGGCTGCCTGCCTTCCTTTCTGGCCAGTTACTGCTTTTTTTTCAGGAGGCTTTGTTTCCAGGCAACTCTGTGATGCTGTGTAACCCCCATATATTCCTCCTTTGGAATCCAAATCAGTGCTATACTGAAAATTCAATTCTCTGATTACTTGAAGAGTCTTGGATTGAGATCACAGATAAAGCATCCCCTATTAGCTGTTGGCAATTTGTTTGTTTATGGAACCAAGTGAAGCAGGTGTATCAGAGCAGAAATCTTCAAACCATTCAGTGCAGGATTGTTTTCCTCTGAGCCAAGTAGGAAAGTGTTAAGGAGGTGGTGCACCCTCCCCTACTGCACTGCCGCTCCTGCCCAGCCACAGGCACACTTGCCCAGACAGCCACAAATGATACCAAGTAGTGTTTGTCACACATAAGGAGATCCCTTTTGAACATTAGAAAAGAGTCCAGGCACAGTGACTTCCACCTGTAATGCCAACACTTTGGGAGGTTGAGGCAGGTGGATCACTTGAGCTCGGGGGTTCAAGACCAGACCGGCCAACATGATGAACCTGTCTCTACCAAAAATACAAAAATTTGCCAGCGTGGTAACGGGCACCTGTAATCCCAGCTACTTAGAAGGCTGAGGCAGGAGAATCGCTTGAACCTGGGAGGTGAAGGTTGCAGTGAGCCAAGATCACACTATTGCATTCCAGCCTGGGTGACAGAGTGAGACTTTGTGTCAAATAATAATAATAGTAATAAAATATTAGAAAACAAATTTTCAGGCTTTTAAGAAACTAGAGTTGAAGTCTCTGAAAGTATCTTTGAAATATACTAATATTAATAGATTTTTTTCTTCACAACTGGCAAAATATTTAAAAGATTATTATCTATTTAAAAACCCCAAATTGAAACTTTGGAAATTTTTATTCTGAGGACCCCAGTCTGAGCAATATCATCTTATAAGGGACTCTCTCCATAAACAACTTGCTGTTCTCTAGTGACCTTTGAGGATTGCCTGTATCTAAGTCAACTCCATCTACTTGGACCCTCCGACTGGTGCAGAATCTCACTGGAAGGGATTTAGGAATCTCTTATTGCTGTTGTGGTTTTTACAGGGGATTCTTCATTACACTACGATTAGAAAATTATAGCAAAACTCCACTGACTTTCCACTAGAATGTAAGTTCCCTGAGTACAGGGATATTTATGTTTTGTTCACTGCAGTATCTGGAGGACCTTAGAACACAAATACAGTAGACACTCAATGGATATCAAAAAATGAATCAATTAATTACAGCCTTATACTTCCCCACGTGTTGCTATAATGTTCTTTTTAATCTAATCCTCACAACACGCCTGGGTCATTAATAGTTCTTATGGCCTAAAGAACAATGTTCAAAGGCCTTAGCTTGGCTTCCAAGGTCCTTCATGATTTGGCTGCCCTTTGAGTGCATTGCTGTAGCCATGCCCTCTAGTACTGTGGTTTTCAAGCACATTAATTGGCCCAGGCTCACCCCACACCCATCTAATCAAAATCTGTGAGGTGGTGGGTTTTTTTTTTTTTTTTTTTTTTGAGACAGTATTTTCTTATGTTGCCCAGGCTGGCTTCAAACTGCTGGACTCAAGCAATCCTCCCTCCTTGGCTTCCCAAAGTACTGGGATTGCAGGTGCACTATACTACTCTGGGCTGTGGGGTGGTATTTTTTTTTTTTAATTCTCAAGGTTATTCCAAAAGGTAATTAGGATTGCTAAACAGTCTAAGCCAACTACTCGTTGTTCTCCAAATATCCCCATACTTTTTGTTTATCTAGAAAGCTTTTCACCCTCTTTCCTGCCTCTTGAATCCCTGCTTTTTTACAAGGCCTTACTCAAATGCCATCTTTCCTCTATAGCTCTTCCTAATCATCTCTCTACCAAATACAAATGGTTTCTCCACTCCTTAGGAAAACACATTGCTTAACAAAATATGACCATAGATGTGAGTGTCATATAGTGCTAAGGGGTAGAGAATTTGTATATGACACCTTTTGAAATGTGGCTTTCTCTGGGCAGGAGAGAGGATACTTTTTGCTCACTCATGTATCGCTGGAAGCTAGCACAGTTCCTAGCATGAAGAACATGGAGGCAGGACAGTATACAAATGCTGATCATATAATTAGGGTAACCACATAGTCTGTTAACCAAACTGGAATACTTTTGAGAGTTGTGAGGGATGCTAGTAACAGCAGTGTCAGTATAAAAATTTCTGTGACAGTCATAGACAAACTGAAAGTATGATCACCCAAATAACAATGACCAATGTTGACTAAGCTCTTACTGTTTGCCAGTCTCTCACTGTCTTGCATGCTATTTGTCATTTCTTTAACCTTCACAATGTCCCTACTGGAAGCACCCATTACTATCTATACTTAACTGATATGGACACTGTGACAGACATGTAAAGGAACTTACCCACGATTATACAACTAAGGGGGTAGGTGGGAGAGCTGGGACTTGAACTCAGGTCTTCTGAATCCAGAGCTCATGTTCTAGACCATTAAGGCCTATTACTTCCCAGTGGGAGAACTCAAGTCTTGGAGTAGGACAGAATGAGATTCTATTCCAAGCTCAACCTGAAGTAACTTTAGTTACCTCTCTGGCTCCAGTTTTCTTCATCTATAAAATAGTAACAGTGCTGGTTTTCAGTAACCTTGGACGATTAAATGATTTAAGGCATGAGAAGGGCATGTGTACTTGTGAACTACTTGTCTTAGGTGTGAGACATCTGCCAGTTTATCCATAAGACATCTACTCAAGTAGCTGTGACACAGAGAAAAGAGGCTAAATTCTGTAACAGAACACAGAATAGGTCACAGAAAGCCCCATAGCCTAATGGCTAAGACCATGAAATTTTACACAAGACCTGGGTTCAAACTGAGGTTCCGGGATTTGAATAGATATTTCTCCAAAGAAGATATGCAAATGAACAATAAGCACATGAAAAGATGTTCAACATCATTACTCATTAGGGAAATGCAAATCAAAGCTACAATGAAATATCACTTAACACCTACTAGGATAGCTAAAGTAAAAGAGACAGACAATAACAGACGTTGGGAAGAACATCTGGTAAAGAAACTGGAACCTTATATTTGGCAAGGAGCGGTGTAAAATGGTGCAGACACTTTGGAAAAACAATTTGACAGTTCTCCAAAAAGTTAGACGTAGAGTTACCATATGACCCAACAATTCCTTTGTTAGGAAAAATTTTAACAGAATTGAACATATTCAGTGACACAAAAACTTGTACACAAGTGTTCACAGCAACACAGTGTACACAAGTGTTCACAGTGTTATTCATAACAACCAAATAATAGAAATAACCCAAAGGTCTATCAACTAATGTGGTATAACCACACAATAGAATCATATTCAGCAAAAAAAAAAAAATTACTAATACATGCTATAACATGAATGAACCTTGAGAACATGCTGCTAAGAAGCCAAAGCAAAAAAATTGTACATTATAAGGTAACAATTCTATAAAACGTCTAGAATAGGCAAATCTGTAAAGATGGGAAGAGATTAGTGGATGGTTAGCCTCAGAGTGACAGCTAATGGGTACAGGGCTGCTTTTTGGGATGACAAAAATGTTCTAAAATTAGACAGTAGTGATGGTTATACAATTCTGTGACTATTCTAAAACCACTGGATTGTATACTTTAAAATGGTGAATTGTACAGTATGTGAATCATATCTCAATATGGCTGTTATTTAAAAATTCAAGTTATCCTGTGGACTTTGGGTGTTTATCTTGTCTTCTATACAATAGGACTCATTAAGGAGCCTAACTCAAGAACAAATGTGAAGATTAAATGAGAAATTGCATGTGAAACTCTTGTCACAGTAACTTTACTAAATACTCAATAATAATAACCATATGGATGATTTTCCTTAAACACATGGTCTTTCTCTTGTCCATCTTGAAACAGGATCAGTGGTGTTTTCAGCAACACACACTGAGAGTCATGGTGACCTAACATGCATAAAGACTGATCCTATTCCTAACACCTTTATACTGTATGTGCCTCAGGTAGAATTAAAGCCTTATGGCTCTGATATCTGTTATTTATTTCTTAACTAATATAACTGAGACCTTGCTCAAGATGTGCTCATGAAAAATTACCCTTTTAATGGTGAA
This sequence comes from Cheracebus regulus, assembly GCA_963574635.1. Lineage (NCBI taxonomy): Eukaryota > Metazoa > Chordata > Mammalia > Primates > Pitheciidae > Cheracebus > Cheracebus regulus. The sequence goes on from CAUYQU010060604.1 coordinate 6,780, forward strand.
GCATTTAATGAGAAACTGGATTATCTACTGCATAAGTGCCCTTCATACAAATTAGCTTGGCCCTAGGTCCTAATCTAAATTGGGCTCCCTACTTTCCTCTAAATGGCCTAATATTTTCTTATTAATCTCTGCCCTTGTTCACCTGCTATGGCTCTGCCTTTTCTTATGAATCTTATTTCTCGGCAGAGTCCTGTGCCCTGACAAATGTTTCTTAAGGCTGTCTTTGTATCTGACTTCTAGAAATTTTCTTAGAGATGACTGATGACTGGAATCTGTTTCATTTTCAAGCTGTCTCTCCATCCTCCAATGGAGTTTTAATGCTGTCAATGTATTGAGTACCATCAGATTTGGGCCAGGTGAGTTTTGGTACAAGATAAAGATGGAGCTTTAAAGAAAGTTGCGTAGAATAGAAGCAATTAATCATGGTGGTTAGGCAAATAGGCTTGAAAACACAGAACACAAGGAAACCACAATCATGGGTTTTGACATTAGACAAATCTAGGTTCAGGTCCTACTCAGTAAGTTTAGACAAGTTACACGACCTCTAATACTTTCAATTTAGAGCCCCATCTATAAAACCTGAATACCTACCTCTGCAATTATTTTCTGGGCTAAACAAGTTGATGCATATAACATGCTTTGTGATGAATGCTACCTGGTATTGTTATAATTAAAGTTTGGGGAAGCCTCAGTGGTGAACGAGATGTTATTATGGGCTGAAATGGTATCATGTGTTGAAGAGGAGAGATGTTTAGCTATGATATAAGGTGTATTATGTCAAATGTTTCCTTTCTTCTTAGCTTCAGTCTCTGACATCTGCTCTCAGAACACTGAGACTTAATTATTATACTGATTATAGTTTCTGACTAATTATCCATGTGTTATATTTACTTTATGGAATATTACTCAAAGGCTTTAATATACGAGGAGTCAGCAGAGGTGTCATGGAAAAAAACAAAACAAAACTGCAGTCAGGACCACAGGTCCAGGCCTGGCTGGGCAGACATTCTACCTCTCTGCCTGGGCTTAGAATAGTGGTGATACTCATGCCTATAATCCCAGCACATTGAGAGGCCAAGGTGGTGGATTGCTTGAGTCTGGGAGTCCGAGACTGGGCAACATGGCAAAACCCCGTCTCTACAAAAAACAGAAAATACAAAAAGTAGCCAGATATGACAGTGCATGCCTGTTGTCCCAGCTACTTGGGAGGCTGAGGTGGGAGACTCACCTGAGCCTGAGAGGTCATGGCTGCAAGGAGCTGTGATGGCACCACTGTAATCCAGCCTGGGTGAAGAAGTGAGACACTGTCTCAAAAAAACAAATAGTGGTGACAACTACCATCTGCAGAAAACGTACCATATAAATACTTGCTTCACACATATTCTCACTGAAGCTACTGTCCATACTAATGCTGTAAGGTAGATACTTTATTGTCATTCAACACATTAAAAAACTGAGGCTCAGACAGTTTAGTTGACTTATGAGAGGGAGCCATGATTTGAAATGAGGATGTCTGATTCTAAAGCTTGAACCTTCTTACACACCAAGGGTAATACAGATACATTCATATTTGCAGCCATCAAAAACTGAAGCTACTGAGGGTGCAGATGTTGTCTCATTCATCTGTTGCAGTGAATAATAGCACTGGTACAGAGGAGATGCTCAGTAAGGGATGAATGAATAAATGAATTAAATGAAAGTCGTGTTTTGTCAGTAGAAAAGTACTATATGATGGTTAGTGACTGCTGTTGCTTTTTTTCTATTTTAAGCATGTCTTCTGATAATTCTCAACCCCACAGTATAGAAAGGCCTTAGTTTGCACGTCTATAGATAGAGGAGAATGGGCCAAATTATCTCTAATGTCCTCAGCTCTGTGTTTCTGGCAGATGAGGTAAGCATGATGGAGGAGGAATCAAGAGTTGAAGTTGGTATTCTAGGAGATGAATATCAGACAGCTAGGACACTCCAGGTTTTAAGAACCACCTGTACAATGTCCAGACCTCTGACTAGTCAAAGCATGATGAGCTTAACGATGGATTTAAATTCCTATATATTCATCTTATTTGTGACTATGTTTACTTGGACAAACTACCTAAACTCTGTGACCTTCAACTTCATTATCTGGAGAATGGAAATGATTTGCTTGTTGTGAAGAGTGAGGATAACGTTTCTAGAACATCTGTCATGAAGCACTTGCTTGGTTCAGGGTTAACTTTATTGTCCTCACTTTATGTAGATATGCTTGAACTCCTGGACGATGTGTCTTAGCAAAACATTATCTTAATAATTATTGAGAGAGCCTGTTGGAAGGTGTGGACACATATTAGCAAGGAGCATGGAAGCCTATTTCCCTGCACACATGAGTTACCAGAAAAGATGTCATAAAACCCTTTTTTGATAATTGTCCTCAGGTCATTACTCTGGAGTTTCACTGTAAAACAGCTCCTGGAATTGGGTGGGAAGGGGTCTTGGACCCTGGCCAAGCTATTATTGCATGTTGGCAATGCCAGAGATTCGGTGCTAATATTATTCTAACAACAATTTCAGACATGAACTCTTAGTGGGTGATTATTATCATTTGTTGAATATCTCTTGTTTATCAAACCCTGAATTAGATGCTTCACACATATTATCTGATTTATTTATCATAATGCCCTGTTGGGGTGGTTATTTTTAACTTATTTTTCCCTACCTGAGAAAACTGAGTCTCGGAAAGGAAAAGTAATTTGTCTCAGGACGTAAATGGATGGAGCCAGAATTTGTATGTAGGAATACTACTGTTATTTGACTTTCCGAAAATATAGATGAAACCAGACGGCAGATCTTGGAATTGTGGATACTCAAAGCCACTGGGATCGGCACAACTGCATATTTGAATCTGCTTTTTCTCTTTTTAGGTCAGGATCGCAGTGAAGCCACTTTGATAAAGAGGTTTAAAGGTGAAGGGGTCCGGTACAAAGCCAAATTGATCGGGATTGATGAAGTTTCCGCAGCTCGGGGAGACAAGTTATGTCAAGATTCCATGATGAAACTCAAGGTGCTATGCAAACCCTGTCTCTTAAATATCTTGTGTTTAACGTGAATGAGGAAAAGAAATCATTACCATCATGATCATAAATAACTTTATTCATTTATTGGTAAATTACTTGGTTTGCTGTTGAATCACTGTAGTTGTTCATTGGGAAGAGATTTCAATCATTCAGCAAATGTTTATTGAGCACCTACCATGTAGAGATATTTTGGTAGGCCCAGTTTTACAATTTTTGAACGTATCACATTTTATTCCATTTTATTTTCATTTTGCAACAAATGCAAAAATAAAAGTACAAAGTTATCAAATTGTTTCATCCCTCACATTTTATGAATTTTGCCACCTTGTTATTTTTGAATAAATTTTATATATTTTGCCATATGGTAAGATATGGTAAGATAAAAGTTGATTCTATTCATTCTTATAATTTCTACTAATGTACCACAAACACTTTAAAATAATATTTTTAAAGTAATATATAACTGTATTTTGGGATTTGGAGATATGAAGAGATTTCTGATTTTAAATACTATAAAGAAGCCTTTACTCTGAGAAATCTAAGAAAGAAATTAGAATTTTTTTAAATATACAAAATAAATTATTTTATTAAATAGGCTTAAAAGTATATAAAAGTAACACTTTTCTCAGATTCTGATGTCCATATATTCTGTTTCTTTTTAAAAAATGTTATAAAATATTGAAAAAATAAATGATTTGGCCAGAAGTCTATAAATATCATATGTATTTCAAACATATATAATTATTTTTCTTATTACAGTGTTCACTTATGTACATTATGAAATATTTTGAAAATACAGAAAAATGTAAGAAAAAAATGGAAATAATCCATAATTCCATAATCAGTGTCAACATTTTTCTGTATAATTTGCAAGCTCTTTTTGTGCTTTTACATACATAATATATGAATTATACATACATACATATATATATATATATATATATATATATATATATATATAAATTGGAATTATAATTTATACAGTTTCCTGTCCTGTGACATTTTTCCTTTGTCTAATAATATATATTAGCTTTTTCCTTTGTCTAGTAATATATATGAACATATATATATATATGCACATATATATATCATATGATTATATACTGTATATAATCATATGATATATATATGTTTTCAAATGGCCCATGAAAATATTACTTGGTCAGTGAAATATTTTCAAATGTAAGAGAAAAGAAAGAACGAAAAAAGCTTGTTAAGTGTGTAAAAATATTAAAATGTGATAAAATCTGCATCACCTTTACTTTCATAAATGCTTAATAAATCACAGTTACTATTTTTGTTTATGCTATACAAATTTTAATGGGTTAGCATATATATCAGATGCTATATTTCCCTATAGTACAGCTCTAAGGATCATGATTTTTAAAACTCTTAATTTTCTACACTGGATATCCATTTATATATTTTCTTTTTATTTGTTAAGCTATTATATACATAAACTTTAATAGTTATGTATCTACTATAAAGTATACTAGAAAAAGGCATAAAAGACATCAAAATCATGATTCCACAATCACCTTGGAAGAAGTTAATGCATTTTTTTTCAATAATTAAGCAATGTTATGCAGTTTTAGTGTAGTCCAGTGATGAGTTTTCTTCTGCCAAGTGATAAATAGATAAGAATTAGACAGGAAGAATCCCAAACTCCAGCTTTCTGACTGATAAATGCTGGCCTGGAGGATGTGACTTAGGTACATAGCCATAGTGAGCATCCTTGAATAAGATGAGCTATTCCACTTGGTTTGTGGGGGTGTTGGACAACTGTAGATCCCCCTATTCCTCCAACCCCTGCCTTGCCTAGAGTAGGACCCATGACTCATGCATAAGATCAGATGAGAATACAGTCTGTCTATCAGTAGGCAGATTGCACAGAGAGCCCCAGAAGAGATCGATCTTTGTATGCTCAGCTGCTGCTTCAAAGTCTCCAATCAGAGCCACACCTGCCATCCCAAGGAGACCCTAGGCAAAGATGGGGATAAGGGCCAAGATCTTGATTATTTCTGAAGTCCCTCCTCAATGAATACGAAGTCTGGCAAATGGACATAAGCTCTAACAAATCTTAATTAAAAGACATGAAGAAAATGCAAAGATCTGTTTCTCACCCAGAGCCACAGGTGAGGAGAATAAAGGAGCCACGAGTGAGGAGAATAAAGGAGCTTATGCTCCCAGCCTTTGGGAAGTGGCCATTCACCAGGTTCGTTCACAGAGCACCTCACTGGCCAGCTGCCTTCATGGAAACACTGAGGCCTAAGTGGATCTGAGTCAGGAGTTGGCCTCTGCTTCCTGAACATTCTCACTCAGGATTCACCTTGGTCCAAGCTAGCTGGACTAGGCCTAGCAATGGCTACCAATCGTGTATGTGTGTGCGTATACGTGTGTGTGTGTTACCTGCAGTGAAGTGATCCATCTGTCACCTCTCGTAACCATGAGGTCCCCAAAGCCCTGAGAGGTTGTCCTACCATAACATACTCCTGTCAGATACGCTGAACTTGAGGGATCCTTGGTTCCCAGACAGTTGTGTTTTATTATTTGCAGGTTGCTGCAAAGAATGTTGACATTTCAGCTCCCAGTGATTTTTCTTTAGGAAACACAGAAACATGAATGATCGATTCTCCATTTGGCCATCTGCCCAGGAAAGTAAGAAACAGAGAAGTACAAAATGCCTCTTCCCCTTGTAAAAAGTTCCACTTTCTCACATTAGGCTGTACGAGGAATAAAATTCTGTTTCCTTTGCTAGATTCTCTAAAGCTAGTGCATGTTCTTGCATTAGAGAGTTTTCTCTCTGATTGTAGGGGATTGAGAGGGGATTCATATCATGAGTATGAGTGACTCATTGCCTGTCTACCAGCAAAGCATCATCATCATCTTGTTGACATCATAATATGTTAATTTACAGTCCACAAAGCATTTCCACATATATTGTATCTTTTGATCTTATGAGATATATATTAGCTTCCCTGTTTTGTGAAGAAGAAATATGAGGTTCAGAGAAGTAAAGGTATTTGTCTCATAGCCTTCATTTAATCTGTGATAAAATGAATTCTAACCCAGATACCAAGAGGGCCAATGTTGGACAAGACACAGTTCTGCCCTTAATTGTATTCTGTTTTGTATTTACATTTAATTTATTGTGGCTCCCAAACTAGATCTTAAGCGTCTGCCGGTAAGCTACTACCCAATAGTGACATCCCACACCACTGACTTCTAAAGTAGTCAGCTTTCAGAGACATTGGCAAAATGGTGGTGATTGAAGTTAAAGAAAAGGATGAGGTCTCCAAAGACAGCATCTGGAGAGCTAAAGGCAGAACCCTAAGTATGTCAGTCAGAGTCCTCAAAGAACCAAAATCTACCCTGGAAAGGTCAGTTGAGGATACTTTAATGAAGGAGTTACTTGCAAAGGGTGGGCAAATTTAAGGTAGCAAATGAGAGGTGGTGAGGAACTCAGAATGTAGCAGCAGTGGGAAGCTATTACCATTCCTAGGAAGATATATATTTACTGGAACACAGGGAAAGCAGAATTGATAAGAAAGTCTCCCTTTCTCACCACACAAAATAGAGCTACTACCAGAAATGTAAATGAAGGATGAGAAGGGAGTGGGGAGCAATGCCCTGAACTCTCTCTTTTTCCACCCAGTGATCTCTTGTCTGTGCCTTCCATTGATGGAACACAACTGGAGCCATGGAGAAGGAAGCTCAGGAGACCAGAGAATGCAGTTCTAGTCTGCGATGGTCAGTCTCTGGGCAAAAACAGGACAGAGAAAGATATTTGTATTCCCTTTTTAAACTGGGAAAAAATGAAACAGAATGAATTTTTTTCCCCTTGGTTCATATAGCTGGTAACTAGCTAGGACGAGAATGGAGAATGGAGACTAGGTTTATTACTTGGGGCTTTCTGAAATAGCATTCTGAGGTTTTCGGAATTCATGCCTGAAGTGTGTTGCATTTACACATATGCTTTATATGTTCCATGGAGAGCAGTCATAACATTGGGTACATGTACCTTGCTGTGTGAATGTTCTCGGATCCCTTTCATGTACATCATACATCTGATTCTCACAGCAACCCCCTGGGCTGGACAGGGCAGCCTGTGAATCTTGGCTGGCATGCCTACCCTTTTTTCTATATGTAACTTCCTTTATTGAGATACTGCCTGCCTGTGACTCCCTTGGGGATGCCTGCGTCGATCATTTCACACAGTGCCTAGCACATGGTATTGCTTCATCCTATCAATATTAGCTCTTGAAAGAATGTGAACTGTTATTTCCAGGGCCCTCCTAGGTGCATCGTTTTCTTAAGTGTTCCAACACTCTTAGGAGGTCAGAAACATGATTCTCATTTTAGAGTTCTTCTTCACTACTAAGTTTGCAAGCTGTTGGTTCTCCCTAGCTATTTTAATAAACTTTTTGACCTATTTGTAGCATGCATTATTGTATAGTCATTTTTAAGAACTCTGTTTCCCAAAAGGGGGCCCTTAGAGAACCGAGGATTGTAGTAGAAGAATTCCTACCTTGAGAATCAAAAAGATCACTGTTTGACTTTCAGTTCTATGACTTATTAGCTCCTTTAGATTCAAGGAGGTCATTTGATCCCCTAGCCTTATGTTTCCTCATCTGTAAAATGACAGAGGTAATTCTTACTTCCCAGGATTGTGATATTGGCTAAATTATATGACGGGTAAGAGAACCTCTAGCATAGGTACCCAAGAAAATGTTTGACTCTCTGGTTTCCAGGTTTCCAGTGGTGATTTACTAGGTCAGGTGGCTAATATGAGACACAGAGTCCATAACAGGACCTGCATCCACATCTTCTGACTCCGTAATAAGAGCTGTCTCCTGGGCCTCTGTTAGTCCTGCACAGTGGCCATGAATAACCTTGTGGGTAGATGAGCCCCTGAGGATACTGTCTTGTGGCAGGCCCACTCTAGACTGTGTGCAGTTTTCCTAAGCTTGACCCATAGTCCTGTCTCACAAGAAAAACATGCTTGATAAAATGGGACTTTTCTTTCCCCAAAGATGGCACCTTATGGATTGTCCTTCTTTTTATTATTTGTCATGTAAAGTCACCATCAGCAGCCCCAAGCAGAAATGCTCCTGGAACATGTATGTTGGCATTTACTGTCCTTCTTTACATACAGTTGTATTCTACCAGGGAATTATTCGATAGCTACTGATACCAACAAGCAAGGGGGGGCCTTAGTATCTAATCAGCGCTACTATGTTCCAGGAATTATTGCTATTTGATATTCCAGGAAATCTGTGAGCTAGGAACTGTTAAGACTGTTTTGGTGATGGAGACATTGAGGCTTAGATGCAGCCCTCTCCCCACCCTGTCCTGTGTATTCTTCTCACCTAAAGGAAGAAGGAATAAAGCCAGAAGGAAACAGTCTCCTCCCTTCTGACAGTTCTTCCAGGACTTTCCTTTAGGAGGGCATGTCTTAATCCATTTGTGCTACTGTAATAAAATGCCTGAGACTGGGTAATTTATAAAAAAACAAACTTATTTTCTCACAGTTCTGGATGCTGGGAAGTCCAAGATCAAGGGGCCAGCAGATTGGGTGTCCAGTGAAGGCCCTGGTCGTTCTGCTTCCAAGATGGTGCCTGTTACTGCATCCTCCAAAGGGGATGCATACTGTATCCTCCCAACAGAAGGGCAGAAAGGGTAATGAACCCACTCTCTGAAGACCTTTCATAAGCACCCTAATTTCCTCTACAAGTGTTTTACCCTTATCACTTAATCATCTTCCAGTACTATCACACTGGCAATTAAGAGTCAACACATGCATTTGAGGCACATTCATCTCACTGCAAGGAGCTCGTTATTTTCCTGGATATCTGAGATTGAAGGTTGGGGTGCAAAGGGATAGTAACATGTATTATTTCACTCCAAATCCATGCAAGAACACAGATTTCAAAGTCAAGTGAGAGAAAGTCACTTTCCTTCTGTTTGAGTTTCTGCTTTACACTAGACTCCATTCTCAGCCCTGGGCACAAACCAAAAAAAGTTTTATGCACAATTGAGCTTTTGTTCTATTTGGCAATGGCAGACAGTCAACAAATGAATTAGTGAAATGTCAGATGGTGGTAACTTCCAGGAGGGAAGTGAAGCAGGGAAAACAAAGGAGATACAATTTGGCATAAAGGGTATGCTCTGTTGGTTAAAAGGGTCAGAGAGGGTGGTATTCAATCAAAATTAGGAGTTACCACTGAGATTCCAAAGACACAACGTTGGCCATTTCTGCATGTTCCTTAAAAGCATCCCACAGTGAATTCATGGGAAAACAAGGAGCACATTGAGCAATCTAGAAACCACTGAATGCCAGGCGGGATTGAAAAGACAGAGAACTCTGCTTTGTTTGTGAGTTATAAGTTCCTCTAACCTTTTAGAGATCATTCACTGGAGGAGGGGTCTTATGTCAATATGGAGCAGCTCTGAAGGACTGAAAGAGGAAGATTGCAAGGGGGTTGTAGGGAGAGAGGCTTAGGCTCCCTAGAAAGAAGACACAATGTAAAGGATATTCACAGGTCCCAGCTCCACATGCTAGGAAAGCTGAGTTGTAGTTTCAGCTTTCACCAATTCCCTGTGCCATCTCAGGACTCTCTACCACCTTTCAGTCCATCATTTTTCTCATCTGTCGGTTGACAAACTTGGATCTATTCGCTTTAAGGTTTTCTGTGGCTCTATACATTCTGCATGTCTGTGAGTCTGTAAGACGTGCTTGAGAATGAATGGGTGACATACGAAAGAGGGAATTTCATACTAGTAGGTGTCTAAACAGGAACTGGAACACAGACTGTAATGGACATTCATGCATTTTCTAGAAGAAATTTTTATTACTTTCTTCAGTATACCAGGCATTGTGCTAAGTACTTTATATAAATGTTCATTTAATTATCTCAACCATGCAAAAAAATCCACTTGCACTTGAGGAAGTGAACCTAAGAGGTTAAATAATTGGTCGAAGATTACACAGAACCAGGAGTATAACTTAGATATTCTGATTCCACAGAATATTTCCATTACGCGAAGTGAGAATAATGAAACATCCTCAAAAGAATATGCCTTCCTTATACCTCTGGTCGTACCGACTGCTCTCTAATACCAACCACTCCCTAACACTGATGCTGAGAATAGCACATAGTACTTTTTATCTCCTGAAAATATGAAATCAATGTTATTTTAGATTTTTCTTCTTCTGAAAGGCCAGAACTATACTGCTGAAGAGTTAGGCTTAATCTTGCCATCTTTAGAGGCTGCCAGTAATGAGAGGATAGAAGCTTCAAGGCCCCTCATGCATGGTTGGTAACAGCCCCTGAGAGCGTAGATCCCTTGAAAGGTCTTTATCCCCTGAGTTGTACCCTGGTATGAAGCTCATGCTTTCATGTAACTGGCCACCACAGAATCTAATGTGAAAAGCAAGTGTCTTTATTCTTAACTTGAATCGTATCAACTTTGGGGGACTCTGGACAGCACATATTCATTTAGCGATTATTTGCTTAGTACCTCTTGCTCTCCAGGGACTGTCCTAAGCACTAGAGATAAAGCAGTGAACAAACTACCATCTCACCCTTTGATGAAGCTTACCTTCTCACTGACTGATAGACATATCTTTGGCTTATAAAACATTTGAGAAAGTGAGGAAATAGTTTTTTTGGTAAACGGAATGCAAGAATGACAGGAACAAGGGGAGTGGTAAACACAAAATGTCTTTGGATAAAAATTGCAATCAATAGGCATTTAACTTTGATTAACTCATTTTTCCCAGCAGAATGGACAGTCTAGCATTTGTTTTTATTTTCTTTCTATTATCTAAAATTGATTCATATGAAAACGTTTTCCAGAATTATAAAAAATAAGATTACATGTAGGAATATACTTAGTGGCTCACCTTTATTTAAAAGATTAAAGCCATATCTAATATAAAATCCAGAAAAGACATTAACTTGAAGACCATATCGTATCTATCTTGGGACCCCCAATTCTGAGCTGACCATCTAGACACCATTAGGAATTCTATAAATCATGATTAGTTAAGTGAGTGAACATTCAAACATCTCTCTATACAACGTGTTAGAACCGCCAGGATAAGCATTACCCTAAAACACCAAGTAGATGTGAATGCATTGAGTAAAGAAATGGGGAAGTGTGAAGGAAAAGCAGTGTGCATGATTGGTGGCATTGGTTGATGATATCTGACGTGCCTTTGAGACCAGAGAGAATTTTCAAATTAAAACACTAAAGTAAAAGCCATGTTCTTCCTTTCAATAGGGTGTTGTTGCTGGCGCTCGTTCCAAAGGAGAACACAAACAGAAAATCTTTTTAACCATCTCCTTTGGAGGAATCAAAATCTTTGATGAGAAGACAGGGGTAAGTAAAACAATCACATGGCATTGTGAAATTGAATTCATTGACAGATGTGCCCTTAAAAGCCTCTACTCTCTGGGCAGGAATATAAAACAAGCATAAAAACACATAAAGCAACTGACATACTTGATCAACTGTGATCATCCATCAAAGCAAGTCTCTTTACTGACTTGGCCACAGTATGACTGCACTGTATTTCTTGTAGTGTAATTGTGATAAAAGTGTCACACTATCTTGGTAATCTGATAGAAGATTGATGAGCTTTGAAGATCAATGGGTAATGTGACAGTTTAAGTTAAATTTCTTTGTGTGTTGGCAATTTTAATGACATACGTCCTAGAGGGAGATACATGTACATCTTTTGACTCGGTCAAAGCATCCAGACTCTCTTGAGTTTAACCTAGAGTGCCTTGCAATTGCTGTAATCAAAAAGAATAAATGGAGTTCTCAAAAAAAAAAAAAAATCTATCACTGCATGATCAGGAAATTTAAGGGCTGATATGTTTGTTGAACCCACCAAAGAAGTGGTTTGTATTTTCATCAACCTTACAGCTGCAATTAACTTCCAGATTCATCCCCAGGGCTCTCCTGACACTGTCAGTTCTGTTCATTGGTGGTAAGGGAAAAATAGAAAAACCTTCTATAATCCATTTTCCAAGAGAACAAGAGTCAAATAGATGTCTTTTTCCTTATATGTATTCAGTGTTTTACACCTCCACATGTCCACCTACATGAATTTAATGAAGATAATGTATCAAGCACTTTATAAACAGTACTTAACTAGTCGAGTTATGTGACCTTGGTCATTTTGCATTATTATTTTCAAGACTAGTATGAAGATAACATAAGGGTAGTAAGATGATAGTTTAAATATAAAAATTGATTTTCTTGAAAAAAAGTTATAGAAAAATATATTCATAAATAACTAGTAATAGAATAGATATTTGTACACCCCTGATCATAACAGCATTACTTTCAGCAGCCAAAAGGTAGAAGCAACCCAAGTCTGTAGATGGATAAATATATAAACAAAATGTTGTGTGTATATACAGTGAAAGTCTATGGAGCTCTAAAATGGAAGAAAATTCTGATGTGTTACAATGTGTATGAACCTTGAAGACATTATGCTGAGTGAATTAAGCCAGGCACAGAAAGGCAAATATTGTATGATACCACTTATATGAATTACTTAGCATAGTCACAGTCATAAAGACAGAAAGTAGAATGGTGATTGCCAGAGGCGAGGGAAAAGGAAAAATGATGTGTTATTGTTTAGTAGGCTTGAGGTTTCAGTTTGGATAGATGGAATCTTTTGAAGATGGATAGTGGTGATGGTTGCACAAAAATGTGAATGTGTTTAATGCCACTGAATTGCACACTGAAAAATGGTTAAAATGGTAAATTGTATATTATATATTTTACCACAATAAAAATAGCTAGATGTAACTCCTATTACTGAGTACCTCCTATATACTAGAGCTGTGTGTTAGTCAGTTTACATATTGTTTCATTCTTGCAACATTTCTATGAGGTGATAATAATAATAGCTACCTCATCAAGTACATAGTACATACCAGACATTGTGGTAAGCCCTTAAAATACCAGGTTATTTAATCCTTACAACAACTCTAGGAGATATATGGTACTTTTTTTTTTTTTGAGACAGAGATTTGCTCTGTTGCCCAGGCTGGAGTACAGTGGCACAATCTTGGCTCACTACAACCTCCACCTCCCAGGTTCAAGGGATTCTCCTGCCTTAGCCTCCTGAATAGCTGGGACTACAGGTGCGCACCACCACACTCGGCTAATTTTTTGTATTTTTTTTTTAGTAGAGATGGTGTTTCACCATGTTAGCCAGGATGATCTCAATCTCCTTACCTCGTGATCCACCCGCCTCAGCCTCCCAAAGTGCTGAGATTACAGGCATGAGCCACCGTGCCTGGCTGGTAGATGGTACTATTATCCTCATTTTACAGTTGAAGACAGCAAGGATAGAAAAAGTTTATATAACTTGTTGGCAGTAAGGGGTAACAGAGGCAGGATTAGAACCTAGGCAGTCTGGCTCCTGAGTCCTTGTGTTTAACAATAATGCCTATTATCTCTCAAGATAAATCTTTTCTAAGTTCACCCACGTTTTGTATTCTTTTTCTTTTTTAACTTAGGTTCAGGGATATATGTGCAGGTTTGTTATATAGGTAAACTCATGTCACAGGGTTCGTTGTACAGATTATTTCGTCACCTAGGTACTAAGCCTAGTACCCCATAGTTACTTTTTCTCTTCCTCTCCCTCCTTCAATTCTCCACTCTCAAGCAGGCTCCAGTGTCTATTGTTCCTGCCTGTGTGTCCATGAGTTTTCATCATTTAGCTCCCATTTACGAGTGAAAACATGTGGTATTTGGCTTTCTCTTTCTATGTTAGTTTGTTAGGGATAATGGCCTGCAGCTCCATCTGCATTCCACAAAAGATGTGATCTCATTCCTTTTTATTACTGCATAGTATTCCATGGTGTATATGTACATTTTCTTTAGTCAGTCAGGTGCAGCCACAGAGGAGACATAGGAGAGCCTCTGGAAGGAAAAAAACAAGTTTGTTCTACTCACAGGGCCCTAGAGACTGGAGCACAACACACTACACAGGGCCACATGGGAAAGATACCAGGGTGGTCAGGAGGCAAAAGACAAGGAACGGAAAGGGGAGACCTAAGGCCACTCCTTAGTTTTTGGTATTGGGATTCCCGCTGGAAAGGTAAGGCAGGTCAGGGTGAGTGATTGGCTAGTTTGAATCATTTTATCTGGCTTTACGCTGTAAGGGTGATCCCCCTCTGCCCTGAGATGGTGAAGCAGAGGAATATTGCTTTCTGGGGTGTATGAGCCAGGTAGAAGGGGGATGGCTCTGGATTGGTTAGTTTGCATATCAAAGAAATGCTCCTGGCTGGGTCCTTTGCTATGTTTAAAAATTGAGAAGCAGTCTCTCCCTAGCCAGTAAGATTTCTTCACATGTCAAAACATCATCATACACAGAAAATTTAAAAATGTTTCCAATACAACCCAGCATGTGGGAAGCAGAACTAGGATTTAACCTCAAGTCAGCCTGAATCAAAACTCAATGTAATTTGTCTCTGTATTACAGAAGAAGGTGGGCCTATCTGGGGACACCTTGGCAGAAGGGAGTTTAAGATGAAAGCACTAGCATTGCAGTAAAAGGACTTGAATTCAACAGGATTATAAGCCTAATGTAAGCTTTATCTGCCTTCATAAAAATATGGCTTCAAAATCCCGGGCAGGTGGGTTCTCTTTCCTGGAAAGACCATAGTTTGAAGACCCATGCTCAGTTCTGAACTCTACATTTTAAATTGGATATAGACAAATGGAAACATACTCTGATGAGGAGGATCCAGTTCTGAACTCTACATTTTAAACTGGATATAGACAAATGGAAACATACTCTGATGAGGAGGATCCAGGCAACTGGGGACCCGGAAACTGCTGAACCAAGACTTCTCAACACAGTTGTGGCTCCTTAGGTCTTTGGGACACAGGATATCTGTGTCTGAGAACTCTGGGCTTATACAGACTTGGAGAAAATTATTAGTCCTCCAGCATTCTTTATGGGAGCTTAGTAATGTGGATCAAGCCCAACTGAGAGATACTTTCACAATGATTTATATGCCCCAATATATGATATCATCTCTAGTCTCTTCCATTACCATGACACCTGGTATATGTAATCAAAGGGACAGGGGCAGAGACGAAAAGTATCTGGTGTTTTATCTTGTCCAAGGGTCATGTTTTGGGCTTTGCTATTTTATCATGGACCCCACCATCAAATAGGCTGTGCCCAGATCACTAAAGTCCTAATTACCTTGATTTTAACTGATTAGGGTAGTTTATATTCTTTACTTTTATCTGCATCCATACTCAAAGGTGGCTATACTGTCCCCAAAGAAAGATACCACCAAATCTTGTAGCACTACTTTGTATTCTTTAGCTGGACACAAAGAGAACAACAGTAAAATAATTTCCACCCATAGCCATTTAGATTTGTAGAGGAAATATTAGATCCTTAGTGGAGAATCAGGAAGGAAGTAGAATTGAATATTTTCTGTCTCACTTAGTCTACCCCAGTTTTGTTAGATTAACATTAGACATCTGTAGCATCTGAAAATCTTAGCTTGTTAATATGCCTCAATGAATATCCTAGAAAATGGTTAAAAGGATTGAGTATGTTTAAATATGAAGTAAAGATGATAAGGGTCAGGCTATCCAATATTTATAGTCTATTTTTTTGTTGTTTTTTGTTTTTCTGAGATGGAGTCTCACTCTGTCGCCCAGGCTGGAGTGCAGTGGCACAATGTTGGCTCACTGCAACCTCCACCTCCCAGGTTCCAGCAATTCTCCTGCCTCAGCCTCCCGAATAGCTGGAATTACAGGCATGTGCTAGCATGCCCAGCTAATTTATTTTATTTTATTTTAGTAGAGATGGAGTTTTACCATGTTGCCAGGCTGATCTCGAACTCTTGACCTCAGGTGATCCACCCACCTCAGCCTCCCAAAGTGCTGGGATTACAGGCATGAGCCACCATGCCCAGCCATAACAGTCTTCATACCTCCAAAGAGTTGTCAAGTAGGAAGAAGAGTTGACTTATTTTGTGTTACCTCAAGGAATGGAACCAGGACTAATTGATAGAAGTTTCTAGGAGGTGATTTCTGTTTAACAGTAAGAAAGCTTTTCTATCAGTCAGCAGTTCAATGGACCGCCTTCTGTGTAAGAGAGTTCACCGCCACTGGAGGTATTCAAGCAACAACCGTCTGATGAGATATTGTTGAAGAAAGTCAAGAAGATAAAGTACTTAACAAAGTTACATCTAAGTCGAGCCCGGAGACTAATTTTAAGATTCTGTTTCTCTCTTAAAGTCATATCTATTGATGCTTTTTATTTGAAAAATCTCCATGGGAGATTATGAGCAGGAACAGTTTACCAAACCTTGGTCATTGCTCAGCAGGGGACTGATGAAATTGTGCAGCATGGGTTCTAAATGAAGTCTTTTTTCCATATCAAAGAAATGGGAAACTGGATCTTTATCATTTGGAATGACAGTCTTAGTTGTTTATCTCATCTATGGTATTTTTGCTTGAGCTTGACTGCACTTTTTTTAAAACCAAGAAAAGAAACATTTGCAGAACGTGACAATAGCTAAAATCCAAAAGCTGTCAAAAATGTTTTGATCCCAATTAAAAAGACCCTTTGCAGCAATTTACACCCTGTCTTGAATTTCAAAGAACTCCTGATCCCAATCCTTATGTGAGTAAATTTTGTTTTATCATTAGCTTGTTGCAGGGAATAAATCAATAGTGAAAGCTGTTCATATTTTTAGATACCTAGATATTGCTAAATATCATGATGTTACGAGGTCTGTAGACCAGACAGGTGGATGACAAGGAAGGAGTTATGTCATCTTCATTTTGCAGATAAAGATAGTGAGGTTCTGTGAGCATCCCTGACCTGGCTGTTGGCTCAGAATGGACTTTTTGACTCCAAGACTTTCTAGGGAACCTCACTGATTCTCCTTTCTCCCTTCACCATTTTAATCCATAGAATTATTACAAATTTATGCCATAAAAATGATACATACTGCAGGGCCCTAAAGGTAAGTTCGTTTCTTAGGATGAAGGGCAGTGGTCTCCATCAACTTTTCAAGATATTGCAACATCCTTGTTGTCACAGACACCTGTGAATTTTGCTTATTCATTTGAATGAGGCAACACTGATTTAGAGCTATTAGGTGCACCAATCTAAGTATGCTATGGCGATTCTATGAAGTAGATGCTATTAATATTATCATTTTGCAGATGGGAAAGCCAGGGTCTATATAATTTAAGTCACACAGCTAACAAATGGCGGAGCTTGGTAGCTCGGTCCAGAATCTCTGATACTAGTAAGGTGTTACTAGTAATAGCATACCAAATTTTGTAAATGATTTTCTAAAATCATTTTATGCTTTTATCTACATGAGAGCAGATTCCCTATTATCTCTTATTGTCACTGTTATTCACTTTTTCTGATGAGCTTTCCTGAGTGAAGACAAAAGGGATGGAGCTATAACTGAGACTGCTTCATGCATAGTTTGTCTTCATGCATAGTTTGAACTATGATAGATATAATAGATACAATGTTGACAGTATCATCTATATATGGTTAGGCAATACAGGTTGAGTATCCCTTATCTGAAATGCTTGGGACCAGATGTGTTTCAAATTTCAGAGTTTTTCAGATGTTGGAATACTTGTATTATTACCTACTTATCAGTTGAGCATCCTAAATCCAAAATCTGAAATACTCCAATGAGCATTTCCTTTGAGCATCATGTCAGGGCTCAAAAAGTTTTGAATCTGGGAGAATTTTAGGTTTCAGATTTTTGGATTTGGTATGCTCAACTTGTAACATATTAGATGCCTACTGTATGCCATGTGCAGCTCTGTTTTCTGAGGATTCAAAGATGAATAGGTCACTGTCCTTGCCCCTGAGATGCTCATAGTTCGTTAGTGAACCCAGACTCACAATGTGAACTGACAGCTGCCAAGATACAAGTGTGAACAGAGTTGTCCATGTTCGGAGACTGGGGTTTATCTTTGCCAAAAATGTTCCTGAAAAATTTCACTGACTTGGCAGTGGAGGAGTAAGTTGGAGAAGACCAGATAATTAAATCAGTGAAAAGAAAACAGTATTTCTAAAGGCACAGATATCCGAAAGAGAAAGATATATATTTACATTCACTCAGGAAATAATTATTGGGTACCTCTCTAAACATACAGATAAGTAAGGCCCCATCTTTTGTTTCATCACTATTGTCTAGCTAGCACAATGAGTCACACATGGCTGGTGCCCAGTTATACTTACTACATGAAAACTAATATGACTTCATGATTAAGAATCATAAAATGTACACAACATAACTAAGGTTTAGCAGGTAGGAGGTGAGAGTGGCCCAGAATTCAGTATTGTCCCTCAAAATAGATAGATAATTGTGTTTTAAATACAGTAACTGCACTTAAATTTCAGGGCTGATTTAATAATTTATTACTCAATGAAAACCAGATGTCGCCTTATTTATGCCTCATCAAAAACAAGTCTGTTCTCCTTTCCGTTCAAACTGGATGTTTTGAACAAGGTTTGGAGAGAAAGGGAAATGTCCCAGGGAAGGAGACAGGAGAAAACTGAGAAGGCTGCAGAGCATCACCTTGGGACCTGATGGTCTCTGGGACCCGGAAGTATCTGGGATGTTGCTGTCATCCTAGTCAGTGAGACAGTGCACAGGACTCTCACAAGACTGGGGATAATGACCAACCTGTAAATACGACAGTGTGGTTTGGAGAAGGCTTTCATGGATCTGTCTCATTTGACACATCCAACAGTTCTTGAAATTTTTTTTTATCCCCCTTTTATAGATGAATCAACTAAGGTACAGGTAGGTTAAGTGACATTATCAAGTTCCACCCTGATCAGTTGACCCCCAGGCTTCACTCTGGCCATCCGAAAGAAGTTGACTTTGAATTAGAACTCTGTAATACCTAAGCTTCTTTTCTTTCTTTTGTTTCAGAGATTCTCAACCTGACTGGTTCTGTGTCTCTAAGGAGTGGTTAGGAAATGTATGTAGGCAGTTTGGTAGTCACAACTTTTTGCAGAGGGGTTGGTAATGCAGAAATTTAATTGTTAAAAGCCAAGGCTGCTAAATAATCTGCAATATTCAGGACAGATGCATACAGCAAAAGATATTTTCCTATGCCAAATGACTTTCTAATGTCTTTCTAGACATTCATGTAGATGAAAAACCTCTTGGTAATTATGTGAATTTAAAAAGGTAACTCTATTTTGCACATGCACAAAGTATTTTTACCCATATGCACAATACTGAATTTTCAAAAATGCAACTAGACTAAGAAAAAGATGAAATTACTTCTATTTAACTGAAATTTTGTATCCTTTCACTAACATCTCCCCAATCTCCCCACCCAACCCTCCCTCTAATAACCACCATTCAACTCTCTGCTTTTATGAATTCAGCATATAAGTGAGATCGTGTGATATTTGTCTTTCTGTTCCTGGCTTATTTCACTTAACATATTGTCCCCCAGCCTCACCCATGTTCTCCAAATGACAGGATTTTCTTTTTTATGGCCTGATAGTATTTCATTGCATATATATACCACATTTTCTTTGTGTATTCGTTTGCTGATACCACACTTAAGTTGATTCCATTTCTTGGCTGTCATGAATAATGTTATAATGAACATGGGAGTGAGATATGTCTTCAATACACTGATCTCCTTTCTTTGGATATGTTTTCAGTAGTGGGACTTCTGGGTCATACGGTAGTTTAAAGTAATTTTTCTTAATGTCTGTGTCTGTTTACTCATCCATGAGATGGGAATAATAAAAGTATCTGTGTCTTAGAGTTGGTGAAAGATTAATCCTCTACCAGAATAGTGCACAGTAAAATAAAAAGCCCAGGGTGTTAAATAATATTACATTATTGGCTGTATTGTCCCATCTCCTATACAGTCTTTCTATGTCCTCTAAGCAGAATTAAGAAAGCCTTTTATGATGTTCCCACTTCATTTTCTATTTACCATATCCTAGCACATGATCATCTGTATCATAATGAGTTGACTCCCACTCCCACCAGACTACAAGCTCCATACAAGGTACCCTGGCTCATTCATTGTTGTATTGGCAAGGCATGGCATAGGAGACCCGGGCGTGTGACACAGTTGCTAATCGGTCATTGAAGATAAAAGGGAAGGCATCCAGGGACAGATAGAATGAAAGGGAGAGAAAGGAGGAGCAAGGAAACAGTAACTACATCAGCCTACAATGAAATGCTAATTCTCTGGCCGTGATATTGGAACCCAAGATGCTAGTTGAACCCAAAGATTCTAGTTTTGCCATATGGACAGTAGAATATCCATAATTCAGAATTATCCAGTCATAGGAGGTCAGAGATGGAAGATCCCTTAGTCATGAACTAACCCATGCATTTGCGAATGAAGAGATCTGAAGCTCAAAGAGAAGTGATCCAGGAGATCTCCCTATGAATTATTTGCAAAAGCCTAGACTTGAAAATTACTCGGGACAGATTTGAGTCATTTTCTGATGTTCACAAAACAGGAAACAGGGAGTGTCCTCTTCTTTTTCCCACTTTTTAATTTTGCCTTTCTTTTCTCTACAATCTCTTCTTTCTAGACGATCCCATACTCTTTGCTTATTATCTTCAATGCCAGGGATTCTGCTGGCCCATGGCTGCCCCAGATCTATTTTAATGTTAAATAGATAGAACCTCTAAGGGTAAAAATTGGGTCTCTGTGTAGTCAGTGTCTTATTGGATGATATTGGATTTTAATTTATCACAATAAAAAAATCCATTTGTAGCTCAAAATCAACATATTTTTAGAAATTGGCATTGTCAGGAAGCTGCCTCCATGAGATAATTTATAGGACCAAGTTTGTAATTCATGACAGGGAAAAAGGGTGTTCACAATGCTCTGGAAAGTAAGACCATGAATGTTTTCAAGCAGAGTTGGTCAACTCAAATTTTCTTAATGATTCCTCTTGTTAGTCTTGGTGTTTAAAAAGGTATGGTGGTCATGTTTTCTAAGCTAATTGCTTTTACGTGCTTGGCCTCATCTAACTCAGTCCTCTAAGTGCTCAACTAAGAAGACACTACTCCCATTAGACAGATGAGAAACTGAGACCCAAGAGGTTAAGCAACTTATGAAAGAGCAAATATCCAGCGAATTGTGGGGCTGGAAACTGATCCCAAGATGGTATGGTGCTAAGGCCCATGTTCTTTCCAATTCCAGGCCGTGGCATCTGTCCCCTTCATGGGCATAGTTAGGGCCTCTTGCAAGCAAGTGATCATTCATCTGCTCACCAGGGGAGAAGTCAGACTGCACTTAGGCCCTGTGACTGAAGATTTACAGTGACTATTTGGGCCTCTGAAGAGATATGGGAGGCACTAATCTCAAAGATCCAGAGCCTAAAATTGCTGGGCAACCTTGGGAGTGGCACATCTGCTTGCTATGTGGGCCTCTGTTTCCCCATCTGAAAACTAAGGGTGATGTGGTATACGTTTTCTTAAAGAGCCAGATGGTAAATATTTTAGGCTTTGAGAGTTATACAGAGTTTAAATATTGCAACTATTTAATTTTGTCACTGTGGCATCAAAGTCACCACACACAAAGTCACCACACATAATAGTAAACAAATGACTGTGGCTACATTCTAATAAAACTTTATTTGTAAAAATAAAGTCATCTGCTGACTCTGTTCTGGTTGATTATTAAGGATTATTCTAATTTTCTCATTCTGATCCCATGATGGACCCATGAGCCCTTTGAGATCAGAGGATGAAGGCTAGGTAAAAAGCTATGGTTTTTATATTGGATCCTCTTTGTTCACTGCTCTTTTGTGGCTGATTTTGGGATGAGTGTAGTGTTTTATATAAACTTTCAAGATAAATATTCATCTCTAAGGAAACGTATTTTCCTCTCTCCCTCCCTCCCTCCCTCCCTCCCTTCCTTCCTTCCTTCCTTCCTTTCCCTCCCTCCCTCCCTTCCCTCCCTCCTTTTCTTTTCTTTTCTTTCATCTGTCTATCTAGATGAGACTCTAACTCTGTCACCCAGGCTGGAGTGCTGTGGCATGATCTTGGCTCACTGCAACCTCTACCTCCTGGGTTCAAGCAATTCTCATGTCTCAGCCTCCTGAGTAGCTGGGATTACAGGTATATGCCACCATGCCCGGCCAATTTTAGTACTTTTAGTAGAGACAGGGTTTCACCATGTTTGCCAGGCTGGTCTCAAACTCCTGACCTCAGGTGATCTACCCGCCTCAGCTTCCCAAAGTGCTGGGATTACAGGCGTGAGCTACCATGCCCGGACAGGAATTGTGTTATTTGTTGCTACCATTTGTTGAGTACTGATTGCCAGGCATGGTGCTAAATACTTCACATAAATTTTTATCATTGAATTTTTACAATACAACTGTGAGTTGTATATCGTTAGCCCCATTTTACAGATGAAGGGACTAAGACTCAGGAAGATTAGGTCACTTGAACAAAACTACTCTTAAATTTTTATCTATTTATTCAAAATCTACTTATTAAGCACCTACTGTGTGTCAGCGAGTGTTCTCAGGGATTTGGATACATTGGTGAACAAAATGAAGGCCCCCACTTTGTGTGGTTTACATTCTAATGTGGAGAGACAGAAAAAAAAAAATAGGCAAACATAAATAATATATTCTGTTAGAAAATAATCAGTGTTACAGAAAAGGAAAAAAGTGAGGCAAGGTCAGGGCATTTTTCCACTGTACCTTCTTTGTCCTCATGAAAGGGCCTGTGACATGTGTGCTTTGTAAATCACAAATATTAACGTGCTCTGGGAGCTTCCCGTACCTTTGAGGGTCAACTGAGTAATGGAGAAAGACGCTTCTGAAAATTCTCATCCAAATTCCCGAGGCTGTTACACTTGATAAATCAGAGCTGTCCACTTGGGTGTCTCTGCTTTTATTTAGACGGCTGATTGCTTTATATGGGGTCTACTGCTTATTGTTTTTCTATCTCCCTCATTTATTTTAAATTTTAATTTAAAACTCATTTTCCGTGACTGTGCCTTGGTTATTTAATAGGTGCTTCTATTTTTATGAAGACACTCCTTACAGGAGCTGTTTGTATCAAAATGATGATACTGTAATGAGGCACAGCATTGATACAGTGATTCTTTGTGCATCTCTCAAGTGCTTTGCAGTGATGGCCAAAGGTGGAGAAGCATTCATAGTTCTGGTTACAATAAAGAAATGTGGTGTCCTAGAAAGCAAGGGACTGGGTCAAAGTGAGAAGAGACTAGTGAAATTCATCTTTTTGTGGGGGAGAGTTGTGTCTGAGGAAATGCAGGCTGGAACCTGGGAACAGGGTGACCAGAGAGGAGCCCAGGGGCTGCATGACCAGGATGGAACCTGGGGTGTGGGTAACCAGTGTTGTAGACAAAGGGCTACATTTGCCATTAGCAGGCTTGAATTTGAATAGTTAGAAGTATGCATGTTGAACTTCAGTGAAGAAAACAGCAATGAAAATAATAGTAATCATAATGATATCACTTACTGTTTTGCCAGATCTTTCCGTAAGAGGTTGACATACATGTCATTTCATACTTTACGAATCACTGAACCTCTTAGCAGCTCAGTGTTCTCCTTTGGACTACGAGAGCATTAATTAGCTAGCCATAACAATTTTGCAAAATAGAGGTATCATCTCTTTTTCATAGACTACGACACCAAGGTTCAGAGAGGTGCAGGGGCTTGCCAAGATGACTCAGCCAGTGAGGGATGCCCTGTCCACTGCCTTGTTTCACACCACCCCTATGTGCCTGCCAAAACAAGGAAATGGGTATGAGTGTGTCTATTCTGTTCCAGATGTCACCTGGAAAAGAACGCTTCCGTGGTTTACTGGCTTCTCTTCTGTACTATAGTTACTAACTATACGTACTTAATTTTCAATTCTAGAATTAACAGTGAGACGAATTTAATACCTTTACATTTTTAGATCCTATACTCAGTCACTACTTTGTTCTTGGAATTTTCACTGCTTCTCTTTAAAATAGGAATAACCATGCTAAGCTGTAAAGTCTCAACATGCTCTTCTATTTGTGATATGAAAGATGGGGAGAATTTTAAACAAAGATAAACAAAAATGCTAAGTATATATGACTTGAGGGCAGGGTCCATGATTTGGTCATTCTTGTATCTCCTACCTCCTGGCATGAAGTCAGCTCCCAGTAGTTATTTGTAGAATTGCACTGAATTTTTCAATAAAACGTCAAGAAGCCTCTGATTGACCTCTTTGTCTAACTATGCCTGTAAACCTTTGATTGCTGTGGGTGGCATCTGAACTCTGTAAACTGTCTTCTCCCTGAGACAGAAAATGGCATCTCCACTACCTCTTCTGGTGGGCTTCAGTGATGCAACCCACTTTATTCCAGCCATGTCTGTCCTTCTTAGGGTTCCTTCAATTTGTAGATGAGTAGAACTTTGCATAAAATGTATTAAAGTTTGCGTATATGTTAAATCTCAATTTTTGATCTTATTAATGACCTTAAAGCATAGGTAACCCACTTTTCCCTCATTTTTCCTTCTATTTATCCACCCAACTTGCCTTCTTCCTTTCCCCATCCCTTTTCTCCTACTTTCATGTACAGGTAGATATACTCAGCTTTTTTATTGCCATATGTATTTTTTCAAAGTTATCTAATACCTACTACATATAAGATATAAAGTATAACCTGTTATAAAAGAAGTATAATATCTTAGTCAGATTGACAGTAAAGTAGGTACTATGTATGAAGCACTACACTAATATTACAGTTTAAGTTCCAGAAGGACAGAAACTCTGCCTGATGATCTCTGCAGCATGTGAGTCTCAACTCTTTCATTCATCTTGTGCCCTTCCAGAGGAGGAAGCCCTCCCCAGGGGTGGGAGTACCTTCAAGGACCTCTGGGGTCTGCACCTCCAAATTTTGATGCCTGTGCATCCTAGGCCCTGGAGCTTGTGTGAGGAACATGTGTAAGGATGATCTGAGGGATGAGAGGGAAAAAATTAGCCTAGCAGAGTTGCTGAGATGGTGAAAGATGAACTTGGGGTATCGTGTCTTCCATGCTGTGGTGACTGTGCTGAGTAAATTATGCACACTGACTCATTCTGTCCTCGCAATTACACTGTGAGCTATAGATATTACTAATGCCATTCTACCGCACAAAGCAATGAACATGAGGGATGAGGCCAGGGTTGAGGGGTGCAGGGGACAGGCATTCTGAGCACTGAGGATAAAAGCCAGTGACTTTATGGTTCTGACTCAAGCCTCAAGCCTCATAGTCTGTCTGATGAGCCCAAGGTCAGATGCAGTATGCAACCATTTCAGCCCTAGGCAGGTTCTATACTATGGCTTCAGCCAAATATTTTTACTATGATCACCCCAATTCTCAGTCCCATCCCCAGGAGCCTCATTCATATAGCACAGAGATTTGCTTGCCAGACTAGATTTGACTTCTAAAAACTATTTAGAAAATTAGCTGATTACAAATCTGCAAGAAATTACCCGAGAAGTATGGCCTTAATATTTAAATTAAAAATGCCGGCACCTCTAAAGACTGAGATCTGAATCTTTCGTGATGTCTAAGAGATGTGCAGACATGTTAAAGTTCTATATTTAAAATTTTGAAAATAAAGATTCTACTGGTAATTGTCTAAACTCAAGACAGTTATAACCTCACTTTTGAGAAGACAGTTCATCTTCCATATAAATGGCTCCAACGAGAGTGTCTGAGACTCTGAGATACTGAGATACATCATCTCATGACTCCGACTGTGCTGTATGATATATTTACCCATGTGAATAGACACGCATACTCTTTCATGTTTATTTCCATGCTGTCAAAGTCAGTGTCTGTATTTTCATTCCTTTATCTGTGTCCTATGGTACAATCACCCTTGCACTTAACAAAAACTTCTTCATCTGATACAATGATAAAAGGAATCTCTTATGTTTGGGAATCTTTTTTGTAGTTTTCAAAGTACTTTTACTTTTTTCTTACAAAATGATCCTCACATTAATCTTACAAGGTCCATATTACACATGCAGTTTTACTGGTGGAAGAACTGAAGCTCAGAGTGCATACTTGCTGGCCCAAAGTTACACAGTGATAGTTAATGGAGCCTGGTCCTTATGCTTTTTTCTATTTATAAAAGTAGCACATATTTATTGTAGAAAATTTATAAGATATAGAAAAGCCATAAAGAAAAAATGCAAATTATCTGAAATCTCACCACTTAGACATAAACCTAATCAAGATTTTGTTGTATATATGCTACCATTCTTCTTTGCATGAAAATGAATATTTTTCAAAGTTGAAATTAAACTATACATGCTGCTTTGTAACCTATTTTTTACTTATCCACATTTTCCACTAATTACATATTCCTCTACAAAAACTTTTTCAATCAATGTAAAGCATTCTAGAATAAGAGTATACCATAATTTAATAAATACCATATTGTTAGACATACAGGTTTTAGCTGTATCTTTGAGCACAGCTTTGTACACACCTGTCATTATTTTCTTCATTTAAAGTCCAGGGGTTACTAGGTCAACATGTGTGGATATTTTTAATGCTCTTGGTCTTTTTTGATCAAATAATTTTCTAAAGTGTTATACTGCCAGATGTATGATGCTATTTTACTACATATTTGACAGCATGGAGTACTGTCATTTAAAAAATTAACATATTGATATTAAACTTTAGTTTTAATGCCTCTGTTCTACTTTGAGAATCCGCTCATTATGGTCACTATATGGTAGTAAAGTAGGGCTTTTATACTGATGAGACTAATGGTCCTTTGGCTTTACCTACAAATCTGAATAATGCCAAAGGATATTGTGAATTGACTGAAATTGGATTTCTCTTAGGACTTGGCCTATCATTCCCAAGGTGTTAATTGTCTGGACTGCCAGTATTCCCTTAGGCATACATTTTCACTGGCCTATGTTGAGGGTCATATTGTTGATTCTCCACATATGCATAAATGTCACCAAGAGGAGAAAACTTGACAATCTATATTAATATAATTTAAGATTTCTGATCATTGACTTTCAGTCAAAATGAAATACATTTATATATTCTTTTCTTTGCCTAAAGCTGTAGGATCTTGGGCAAGTAATTTCACCTCTCTGAGCCTAAGTTTTCTCCATTATGGGATGGATAGGGACCCAGGAGCTCTTTGGATGTCTTTTGTAAAAATTCAGGGAGAGAGAAGACACGTTAAAGTTCTTGGCACATTATAAAATTCTCCTTGATGATGTATATTATTTTTGTCATAAGAATGAAGTTTTCTGTCCACAAATATTTATTAATAAGCTCCCCCTTTCTTGTTCTTCATTCTAATAATTTTGTATAATTTATGGAGAACAGGTTTATTGAAGAAAGGGAATGTGGCCCAGATTCTGTCCAAATTTAGAATTAGTGGGATCTGAAATAATGAGATTTTTTGTAGCCTCTTCCAGGATAGTCTAGTATTCCCATGGCACTCATCAATTTACTTTTCCACCTACGGTATCTCTATTCCTGTAATGTAGATGAGGTCTTCTAGAGAACTGAATGCACCTTGAACCTCTTGATGTCATTTCTCTAACCTCAGAGTACTTTCTGAACAAATCTGTCTTTGCCTTTATTTCTTCTTATGAAAGTATATGAACATGCTTGGGACAACTAAGGTTAAATATTCCACCGGGTATAAAATCCCATCCTTAAAAACCAGAGCTCCCATCAGCACCTTGGAGAAGTCATTTGTTTTTCTTTTGCTGATACTCTCATCTGTAAGAATAAAGTTCTTCTATCAAACATTTACTGAGCATCCACTGTATACCAGACACAGGGATATGAAGATGAAACAGAAACCTCTTGCTCCACAGGCCTCATCATCTAGCAACCAAGTAAACAACCAATTACATAACAGCATGATAAACAACATCTGAGTGTGGCTGCCTCTGTTCAAATTCACACATGTGTGCCTCTCTCCTAATGACCTGACAAGCAAAGCAAAAGAATCATCCTGATTAAATGAGCAGATGATATTTAATTGATCGTACAGGCAATGTTTGCGAAATAGAGATATAATACAGAGATACTATGTAGAAAAGAAACTTACAGAACTGAAAATATCAGAGGGGCTGTGAAAATTATCTCAGCTTCATCTCTGGCTGACTCCCCACAACCAGAGAAAACCACTTTTTTTTTTTTTTTTTTACTTTAAGTTCCGGGATACATGTGCAGAACCTGTGGATTTGTTACATAAGTATGTGTGTGCCATGGTGGTTTGCTGCACCTACTGACTCGTCCTCTAAGTTCCCTCCCCTTGCCCCCCACCTTTCTAGCCATATGCAGAAAACTGAAACTGGACCCCTTTCTTACACATTATACAAAAATTAACTCAATATGGATTAAAAACTTAAATGTAAACCCAAAACCATAAAAACCCTAGGAGAAAACCTAGGCATTACTATTCAGGACATAGGCATGGGAAAAGACTTCATGATGAAAACCACTCTCAGTTCTAAAATGTGCCAGGTTTTCTTGACCTTTGCACAAGTGTGCTTCCTCCTCCTCCTCCTCTTTCTTTCTTCTTCCTCCTTTCTTTCTTCTTTCTTCATTTTTCTGCTTAGGACATTCTTCTTTCTCCCCCTACACACTCTCTCCTTACCCCTTCCTTTATCTGGCTAACTCCAGTTTATCCTACAGGCCTCTCAGCTCAGGCACTATTTCCTCAGGAATTCTTCCCTGATTAACAAACCTAGGTTCGATATCTCTCTTTTGCCCTTCCACACACTGGTCACTTCTGTTATAGTACTTATTAAGCATGCTGTACAAGGTGGAAGCAACCCAAATGCCCATGGATGGATGAGGAAACAAAATGTGCTATACACATGCAATGGAATCCTATTCAGCCATAAGAAGGAAAGAAATTCTGATACATGCTTCATTATGGATGAAGCTTGAAGACACTATGCTAAGTGAACCAGTCACAAAAGGGACAAATATTGTATGATTCTTCTTATATGAGGTTCCTATGGTAGTCAAGCTCATAGAGACAGAAAGTAGAATGATGGTTACCAGGGACTGCAGGGAGGAGGGAATTGGGGAGTTAGTGTTTAATAGTTACAGAGTTTCAGTTTGGAAAGATGGAAAAGTTTAATGGATGGATGATGGTGATAATGGCACAATGTGAATGTACTTAATGCCACGGAACTGTACACTTAAAATAGTAAAAATGGTCAATCTTAGGTGTATTTTACTATAATAAAAGATGTGTTATAATTGGGTGTTTAGTGGCAGTATACCTTCCTGTATCCCTTGAAAGCAGGACAGTACTAAACCCATACTTTGTAGATTGAAGGTGCTCACTTAAAAAAATTACATTGAAAAAATGAATGAATGTTGAAATGGTCTCATCTCATTATATCGGACTAATATATTTCATATTTTAAGGAAATTCAGATTCAGAGATAAGTAGTGACCTTACTGATATCACAGAAGTAGCACATGTTGAAGTCAGTATTGAAACCCAGGTGTTGTCAACTCCGGTTCAAAAATATATTCTTTCCATTGCGCTAGCCTTTATTTGTTGTCACTTTCTACACATAGCTGGAATTAGGGAAAGTAGAGACAGAGAAATTCACCTGAAATGCCATGTTTTATGTTAGAAATGATTTTAGAACACTGAGAAGAGGTTGGGAAAGGAAGAAAGAAAAAGAGGCTGATAAAGAACTTTCCCTAGGATACAGTTGCTTTTCATTTCTTTTTTGTTCTTTCCAGTCTCTTGCCATGTAACCAAAAGAGCTGAAAGTGGGGAGATTGATTGGGCAGTCAGCTGTTTCCCAAGGGCTATAACGGAAGCCCCACCTCTTAGGTAATTTAATCTGGAAGGTGGTTTTCTGTAGGGAGCATCCCACCTGGTTGGGGATGGGCACGATGATTTGATAGGCCTCTTCCCGCCCTAATTGCTAATTTGCCTTGTAGAAATCCCCTTCTCATGCTGCATTAAAGACTCCATTAATTTGTTTATATATGAATTCAAGCTACTTCAGTTGTGTCACACTTCTGAGAGGTTCCCATTCAAGAGTCTTTGGCTTGTACCACCCATTAGGATTTACTGATAAGAAAGATGCATTATACATTTTATTACCTTGTCTACAGCGCATGTGTGACAACTGTAAAGGACATTCGTGTATTGTATGAATAACTGTCAGGGTAATTGATAAAGTGGTCTGTAATAAAGGTAGCTGGAATGGCATTCCTAGAAGCTGAGGTCTCTAAGTGCTCAAGAGGAGGGGGAAAAGGCACTAAATAAATCCAGTCTTTCAGAAATCGCTGGCATTAAAAAAAAAAAAATAGCCAACCAGAATCCTTAGGCCTACATTTCACTTTCAAGTATAATTATTTTATGTTACAATTCATATCTGCTGACACATTGGAATCAACTCAAATAAGGAATGCCATAAATCTTGCATTGTTTGGATTAAGCAAATGTTGGTGCTGGAAGAAGTCAGGGAGGGAACTGCCCTTTGTGTACATAGTTTAAGATAGTGAAATCACTGGAAAAGATGTCGATTCAGTTGAGACAAATGGTCCACCAGCAGTCTTTCAGCCTCGGTTTAAACATTCAAAGCAGTGATAGGCTTAGCACTTATCTTTGTAGGTGAATTATAGCTGACCATTCTAATAATATTCATAATAGTAATGGCCACTGTCACTTATGAGCTTCTGCCATATGTCAGTTACCTGTCTATACTACTGTTTTTTATCATCAAAACAGCCATAAATGGGAGGTATTTCTAGCCATGTTATCTCGAGCATGTTATTTTACTTCTCTGTACCCCAGATTATTCATCAGAGAATGGAAACAATTATAGTGTAAAATCACAGGTATATTGAGAAGATTAAACAAGGTAATACATGTAAAGTGCCTTGAACAGTGTCTGGCACACAGTAAGTGATCAAAAAGAATAAGCTGACATCAATCATTATTTCCATCTTACAGATAAGAAAACCAGTCACAGAGAAGTTAAGAAATGTACACAAGGTAGCTGATAAAGGATTTGCACCTGGGTCTTCTAGATTCCAAACTGTAAATTCATTCTACAATTTCTACCTGTCTGCTACATTCTCTCTGTGTTAACTTCATACATTGGTCCTTATTCTGACTTTTTAGCGTAGAAGGCAGGAGCTACATATATATCCTTGTTAGTCTCCCAGCCTCTTCTAAGCTGAGGGAGGTGAAGATGGAATAATCTTCCTTGATGGAATCTTTCACCTTAACTGGGATCTGCTAGTACATGTTATGTATTGTCCAAACGTCAATTATGTGGCCCCTTCAAACTTCCAGTCGGTTTTGCAGTATGGCATATTCTTCCTTTTCCTTTCATGAAAATTTGTTGATGTTGTTGCAGCAGTTCCACACTGTCATTAGAGAGTCTGTTTGAATGGTGACTAATCATTGTTGGCACCTACCGTGGCTGTATATTTTTATCCTCCAGCTGTTTTGCAATTAGACTAATCTTGTGAAATGGATAAAATGTCAGAGAAGGAATCAGATCCAAGAGATAGGCTAACCCTATATGCTTATACCTATATGCCTTGTACTGAAAGATATAAGTCAGCTCTTTCTCTGACTACTTGAGTATCCTTGAATACCTTATTTCCCCACTTATGCCTGGCTGTATTCTTAGCCTTTAACTCCAGATGCAGAAGGCCAGCTGAGCACTGGGTCACAGAGTGTTGCATGGAGGCAATGGCTGGAATAGCCCACCATCCCCCCTCCCCAAACCCCCTCAAAAACCCACTACTTTCATGAGCCTTTTATAACTAGGACCAGAAAGGAAGTGGATTTCAACATTTTAGAAATATTTTCAGTGTGAGAGCACCAATAAAACTGAGCTTAGAAACAGAACAGCACCTAGACCCAATAGAAGATGAATGGAGAAGATTTAAGTTCAATACCAGCTCCACCTGCGAGCTACATTGTCTTGGTGGGTTTTACAAACGCTCTGGAATTCAGTTTCTTCATTTGTAAATAATAACATATACTGCACTGCATCGAGGACCTGAATTGTACTATGCGTCTTAGAAATGCCTTCAAAACTGCAAAATGCTCTGCTACTGCTAGTTGCCTTGAAAATGAAGGATGGCATTAATTGAAAACAAAAATAGAAGTTCATGGGAGGGCTCCATAGCTCAGCAGCTCTGTGGTCTTGGGGACTTAATCAGCCTGAGCCTCACTGTCTTCATCTATAAAATGGGTAGCTTAACAGAGTGGTTGTGTAGCTCCAATATGATGTAAGTGACAGTGTGTGCTTAAAAGTTGAACTCTACAGCACTCTGCAAATATTAGTCACTATGTTTATTACAGGGATGGCCAGCCAGTGGAATGTCTCCTTTGTCCTTGCCAATTGAAAAGCACTTTTTTATATGCAGTACATTTTCTCATGTAAAAAAAAAAAAACCTACTTTTCACTGCAAGAGTTCTAGCTTTTTCAGCCAAATGACTCTTCTCACCAATTCTGTATCTTAATTGGAGAGAGAATAGGGAGGAAACAGAAGTCAAAGCCAGGAATCATCCGGCTTTTTCCATGTAGGTACAAATTAGAAGATCTGTGACTGTCTTCGACTCTCATTTAACTGTCTGCCGGACAATGTTTGCACTGAGCTGGGATGAAGTAACTAAGATCTCTCTTCAGGATAAATGCTGGTTCTGCTTTGTACTGAAAGATATATGCCAGGATATAAAAAGAATTCTCTCCATGGTGCTCCTATTAATTCATAGCAGTTATAGAGAGCTGTAAAAAGCCACCTAATTACTTCTTTCTCCTGCTGTATATTTCAAGGATGGCAGGTATCCTAGTAGATTCAAGGTAAATCTGGTATTAAAGCCATTGGACTATAATCTTCTTTTTTTCCACCATCTTGTCTGCAAGAGACAATATTGGCCCTAAGAACATTCTGTCCTTGGGCTTCCTGTATCCTTGTATGAGTTGGGGAGGCACTGGACTGTCCACTTTGCTTCTGCTGGCCTCTGCTTGGCCACTCCTATAATAAAATGAGGGCAGTGTATCTTATGGCTGGGATACAGATACAGTTTGGAAAACACCAGAAAACACCGGGATAGCTTCTCCCAACCTGCTTTCTAAGCTAATCCACACAAAACTGCTCAGCATGTCAAGATGAGAAGCATGTCCCCAACAGTTCTCGGACACAGTCTGTGGAGTTTTGGAAAGCCACAGAGGTCACTGCCATGTTCGTGATACATAAGATCATAGAAGGTAGGGACAGATGGACTGGCAACCCCACATCACAGCTGGACTATGGAGACAGGAATGACTATTTTCATGTCACCTCCTTGCTGAACAACTTTCCCTGTGGCCTGATCAAGTTATATCATTTGTTTAGTAATCAGGCCCTTTGAAGAGAGGTTTCAACCCAGTCTAACTTGAGATCTTTTCCTTACAGAACTGTATTCTTTTGAAAAATGCCCCATTCCTTCATTACTGAAAGCACAGCCAGGGCTTCCACAAGTTGGAGTGTCTTCACCTTTAAGAAGCCTGCTCAGAGAAGACCCCAGCC
This sequence comes from Cheracebus regulus, assembly GCA_963574635.1. NCBI lineage: Eukaryota > Metazoa > Chordata > Mammalia > Primates > Pitheciidae > Cheracebus > Cheracebus regulus. Next base: position 40,431 of record CAUYQU010060604.1, read on the forward strand.
CATGTTGCCTTCCTCCTGAGCCTTTCCCAACTGAAAGCCCTCCTCTTTCTTTCTGAATACCCAGGAAGCCTCTGGCCATGCTTCTAGAACTGTGCCATTCAGTACAGTAGCCATTAGTCACAGGTAACTAGATTTAAATTTAAATTAATCAAAATAAAATTTAAGAAGTCAGTTCCTCAGTCACACTGGGCTCATTTCTAGTGTCCCATGTGGCCAGTGACTCCTGTGTTGGACAGTGCAAATATAGAACATTTCCATCATCACACAAAGCTTTCAGACTGGGCTGTTCTAGAGTATGCCTCACTCTGTCCTCTGATGAAAATGCCCACTTCTTACTGAGGACCTTCTCCTTGACAACCCCATGCCAAGTACTTTATAATCCCCAAAACACTTCTAAAATTAAATGTGATTTAATGTATAAGAAACCCTGGGGCTTGGTGGTGATAAGTAAATTGTCCAGGATACATAGCTTGTAAGTAGCAGAGCTGGGATTAGGCCCTGGGTCTGTCTGCCCTGAAGCCTACCCTCTTAGCCACACTACTACACTCACTGGAGATATCTGAGTCCTGCAGTAAATGCAGTTGCCTCCTGTGTTTGTTTCTGTTTAGTGTCTTCTATGAGCCAGTGAGACGAAGGTAGAGCTGCAGCATGGGAGTGGACAGGTGCTGGCACGAGGGTGTGTTGAGGATGGTGTTGGCCATACACTGTGCACACTTTACATGCATTTATCCTGTTTAATTCTCCTAATAACCCCATTACATGGATACTGTTATTATCTCTACAGATAGGAAAAAATGACAGCTTAATAGCTTATAAGTTAAGCAACATGGTGATTTTTAAGTGGCAGAGCCTGAAATGGAACCCAGATGGTCTGAATTCAGAAGTCCTTGTCATGATCACTGGGTTTTGCTGGTTCAGCTCATCTCCTTCTGATTTTAGTCTCACTCCCAACTGAAGGGTTCTCAGCTTCTTCTCAATATGGAGGACCTCAGTGAATCCTCTGCTTGCTTTGGGAAAGCAAACGGAGCAAAATATCTGAGTGAAGCAGATGCTTCTGAGCACAGGAGCTTATGAGAGCTGGCCTTGGTAAAGCCTCACCCTTTCCTTCATACTGAAGTGCTAATCGATGCAGCAAATACACCTGATTGACTTCTTGTCAGAGCCCCATTTCGCAACAATGGACATCTTCTGTAATTTGAAAACTGATTACAGACCTATCCTGGTTTGCTTTTTTTTCTTCTTAACATAAATAGAATTTATCTTTAAGAAAGAGCAGAAGCTTTTCTGGTTGATTCTGATACATTTCCAAGGAGGTTTCTTTGCCAACCCCCTTTTAAGTGAATCTATTAAATTATAGTAACCGAATTTGAAGATACAGTAAAGAAGAAAATAGCATCATCTTCACTTCATTTTCTTTCATTAAAAACTCTGAGCCTAATAAAAAAGATAAACGTTCATAAACAGTGTCTTTTCAGTTTTCTCATATATCTGTAGTGGTCTATTAACAAAGAAATTCTACCTATAAAGTTGGTGCATCTGAAACTCTAAATACGAAATGGATAGGGGGGTAGATGAGAACATAATGAGTGATCCTCAGTTCTACATTCATATTTTGGCCAGGGAAGGGAATTTAGACAAGGGATCACCAAGGCAGGAAGACCGGGTCAGTTTCCATAGAAACTACTTGTTACAGTGACTTTGAGGAATCACCAAAAACAGCAGGGAAGTATTCCAGCCTAGAGTTGAACTGTACTGTAAGAGCGTGTGCATTTTGAATTATTTGGTCATCCTTCTCAAATATTCCTCGGGAGTAGTGGTATTTAAGAATATTTACGAGAAGTATCAGATGCTTTGGAATGAGAAAGGTCTGGATTTCAGTCTGTGCCATATATACCTAGTAGTTAAAAGAGTAGGCTTTAAAATCAGACTGTAAAGAAACACTTCCTGGATCTAGAACCAGAGTTGACAACCTACAGTGGCCTATAGGCCAAATCTAGCATACCACCTGTTTTTGTATGATTGCAAGCCAGGAATAGCAGTGACATTTTTTAATAGTTGAAAAAATCAAAATAGAAATAACATTTCACATTATGTAAAGTTATATGAAGTTCAAGTTTCAATGTCCATAAATAAAATTCCATTGCCACACAATCCCACTCATCTGTTTATATGTTACCTATGGCTGCTTTTGCACTATAAAGGCAGCATTGAGTTGTTGCCACAGAAAGAGTATAGTCCACAAAGCGGAAGATATTTATTGTCTGGTTCTTTACAGAAAAAGTCTGCCAACCCCTGATCTAGAATTTTAAAAGTTAAAATTATCGGCCAGTCACGGTGGCTCATGCCTGTAATACCAGCACTATGGGAGGCCCAGGAGGGCAGATCACAAGGTTAGGAGATGGAGAACCATACTAGCTAATATAGTGAAACCCATCTCTACAAAAAAATACAAAAAAATTAGCCGGGCGTGGTGTCACACACCTTTAATCCCAGCTACCCAGGAGGCTGAGGCAGGAGAATAACTTGAACCCGGGAGGCAGAGGTTGCAGTGAGCTGAGATTGCGCCACTGCACTCCAGCCTGGTGACAGAGCAAGATTTCATCTCAAAAAAAAAAAAGGTTACGTAAGGTCTTTGTACCTCAATTTCCTCATCTAAGAAATAGAGTTAATAATATTAGCCAAATCATAAGTTGGTTGTATTGATTAAATGTGATGCATATAAGTCATGTAGCACAATTCCTGCACACAGTAAATATAATAAATGCCAGCTGATGGCCACACAATTTTAGCCAAATTACTGAAACTCTGAGCCTCAAATTTCTCATCTGTAAAATGGAGAAAATAATACCTATTTTATAGTATTTCTAAAAGGATTATTGGGGTAGCCTAGAAGTAACAATAACAGCCAATTTTTATTTAGCACTTAATTGACAAATGTGTAAAACAAGACATGAAATGGTTAAGTGACTTGCTGAACCCACCCAGGTAGTAAGTGACCCAGCTGTGTTATGAAACAGGCCATTCTCTGAGACTGTGTGTGGCTCAGCCGTAACAACTATCATCCAACTTCAGTGCCCTTCAGGCAGTGGGTCTGTTCATCCCCTTTTTTCTTCCCCTTACCCCCACAGTGGCATATTCTTCATGCCTCTGTTTGCTACTGTTGCCATTCTGTCTAATTTAGTTAGTGCTTCATGTTTCTGTCTCCAGCATTCATTTAGGATTGTGTTGTAATTGATTGAATGTGTATTTGTCATCATTTCTAGAATGTGGTTTTCTTAAACTTGGGAGTTGTTTATTTTCACGTTTGTACCCCCTACTGTCTACATGCCACCTGGCCCATTATTAGGGCTAAATTAGCATTTGCCAATTATCTGAATGAACAAATGAGTGAATGAACAAAAAATTGATGTGTTTGTATATCTTCTTACATTAATCCAGTTGGGCTTCTTTGAGTGGTATTTATTGGTTATAAACATTTGGTATATAACTGTCCTGAAAGTTCATGTGCAAAGGAATTGTTACTCCTGGGTAGCCTACATTATGACTGGCCCCTTGAGTTTACAAGAAACTGGAGAAAAACATGTTAGCTTCCTAGTTGAAAGAGACATTTGCAGCTTGCTCTCTACCTGTGCTTGGCAGCTTCATTCATATTTGCTCTTTGAAAATTCAGGTGAATTTCTCATGTAGAAGACAGCATAAAGGCCCACTAGGTCAGGAATTGGACCGCCCCATCTCAGTGATGATTCACCTGCTGGGCTGGAACAGAAGACCATTGTGGAATTGACAGAGACCACAATAAGCTTCCCTGCATGCACTGACTCAGTAAGGTCTGGCCTGGAGAGTCACAGTGGGGGTAACTTCAGCACTTACTCTGAAGTATGTCTTTGACTTTCAGTCTGAACACAGGTCCTTACAGCTATTCTATGCTCTTAGTCTCCTAGACTGGAAGCAAACTTCTAGACAGGCATAAAGGAATGCTGAAATAAAACAGATCATTTTCCTTCCACGTTTGTTTCTTTTCTCTAAACCCTAGAGTAAAAGAAAGTATGACAGCAAGAATGTCATAAGGACATTGCAGACTTTTATGTGTTAGATACTTTTAATAATCTATAGTGTTTGATGGGAGTATCATTATTCTTATTTGGCAGACATTGAAACTGAGGTTTCAAAGGTAGAAGTTATACATGTAAGGTATTTAGATCCTAGAGCAAAATTTAAGTTTTTGACTCCTGAACACCTAACCTGACCTCACTACAAATGCATCCTAGATTTGGGGCAGAAATTAGTCATTTATCTATACAGCAGCTATGTATTGATCACCTATAATAAGCACTGAGGATTCAGCACTGAGTGAATAAGACAGGCAAAGTCATGACCCTTATTACCTTCTATTTTATTGGGAGAGTCAGGCAATAAACATGTAAATAAAATAATTTCAGATAGTAATAAGTACTGTGTATTTTTTTAAATTCAGGATAATGTGATAGGGAGTGAGTGGGAGGGATAGCAAAATTAGATGGGATGGGACAGGGATGATGCCTCTGATGAGGGGACACTTAAGCTGAGACTTAAATTCTAGAAGAATGCATGAATGAAAAGATTAGAGGAAAGGGTGTTACAGGTGGACAAGTGCTAGCAGGTGCTTGTGCACATAGGCAGAAATTGGTGTAGGTAGAACAGGAGATCCTTTTCTAGCTGGTGGGTGTGTCCCAGCCCTGATGCTGTACCAAGGACTGTGTCATCTGGACTGTGTAATCTAGACTGTGTCATGGCAGATCTGAAAACAGTGTCTGAACAGCAGAACAGCAGTACATAGAAGTAGTTTACAGCCAGCTTTAAGAGTAATAGGGGGCCTGGCACAGTGGCTCATGCCTGTAATGACAGTACTTTGGGAGGCCGAGGTGGGTGGATCACGAGGTCAGGAGTTCACGACCAGCCTGGCCAAGATGGTAAGATCCTATCTCTACTAATAATACAAAAATTAGCTGGGCATGGTGGCGAGTGCCTGTAATCCCATCTACTTGGGAGGCTGAGGCAGAGAATTGGTTGAACCCAGAAGGTGG
>CAUYQU010060605.1:0-76309 GCA_963574635.1 Cheracebus regulus
TGTGGCTCTTTCGCCGGGAATCTCCAGGTCTGTGGGCATCAAAAATTCGTCTGCAATTGCGGCATCCACTTGCTCTCTGTGCTTTCACTGGGAGCTACAATCCTGAGCTGCTGCTACGCGGCCATCTTGGATCTCTCTCCGGTTTTTTTTTTTTTAATTGTATTTTTGTTTCATAAGTCCTGTGAGATTTATGCCTTAAAGAAGTTCTGTTTTGATGTGTTTCCAGGGTCTGTCTCACGATTTGGAGTTCCTTTCAGCAGTTCTTGTAGTGGTGGTGTGGTACTGACCAATTCTCTTAGCATTTGTTTGTCTGAAAAAGCCTGTATCTTTCCTTCATTTAGGAAGCTTAGTTTCACTGGATACAAAATTCTTCCACTGATAATTGTTTTGTTGAGGAGGCTGAAGAGAGGGCCCCAATCTCTTCTTGCTTTTAGGATTTCTGCTGAGAAATCTGCTGTTAATCTGATTTTTCTTTCTAGGTTACCTGGTGCTTTTGTCTCACAGCTCTTACGATTCTTTTCTTCGCCTTAACTTTTACAACCTGATGAGGATGTGCTTAGGTGATGACCGTTTTGCAATGAATTTCTCAGGTGTTCTTTGAGCTTCTTGTGTTTGGATGTCTAGGTCTCTAACAAGGCCAGGAAGTTTTCCTTGATTATTCCTCCAAATATATTTTTTAAACTTTTAGATTTCTCTTCTTCCTCAGAACACCAATTATTCTTAGGTTTGGTCATTTAACATAATCCCAGACTTCTTGGAGGCTTTATTCATATTTTCTTATTATTTTTCCTTTGCCTTTGTTGGATTGTTAATTTGAAGACCTTGTCTTCAAGCTCTTAGTTCTCTGCTTGATTCTATTGCTGACACTTTCCAGAGCATTTTGCATTTTTATAAGCGCATCGTTTCCTGAAGTTTTGATAGTTTTTCTTTTATTTCTTTTTTCTTTTTCTTTTTTTTTGAGATGGAGCCTCACTCTGTCACCGAGGCTAGAATGCAGTGGTGCAACCTCAGCTCTCTGCAGCCACCCCCCAGGCTCGAGTGATTCCCATGCTTCAGCCTCCTGAGTAGCTGGGATTATAGGCGCCCGCCACCATGTCCGGCTAATTTTTATATTTTTAGTAGAGACGGGGTTTCACCAGTTTGGCCAGTCTGGTCTTGAACTCCTGACCTCAGATGATCCATCTGCCTCAGCCTCCCAAAGTGCTGGGATTACAGGCATGAGCACCACGCCCGGCCTTGTTTTTTCTTGATGCCATCTATTTCATTGACTATTTCTTCCTTTACTTCTTGTTTCATTTTTAAAATTTCCGTAGATTGGGCTTTGCCTTTCTCTGGTGCCTCCCTGATTAGCTTAATAAGTAACCTTCTGAATTCTTTTTCAGGTAAACCAGGGATTTTTTCTTGCTTTAGATCCATTGCTGGTGAGCTAGTGTGATTTTTTTGGAGGTGTTAAAGAACCTTGTTTTGTCATATTACCAGAGTTGGTTTTCTGGTTCCTTCTCATTTGGGTGGGCTGTGTCAGAGGGAATGTCTAGGGCTCAAGGCTGTTCACATTCTTCTGTCCCATGGGGGTACTCCCTTGATGTAGTTCTCTTCCCGCTTCCCTAAGGATGTGGCTTCCTGAGAGCCAAGCTATAGGGATTGTTCTCTCTCTTCTGGATCTACACACCCAGCAGGTCTACAAGGCTCTGGGCTGGTACTGGGGGGTGTCTGCACAGAATCCTGTGGTGTGAACTGTCTGTGAGTCTCTCAGCCATGGATACCAGCACCTGCTCTGGTGCAGGTGGAGGGGGTGGGGGCGATGCTGAGATGGACTGAGCGTTCTTAGTTTTGGTGTTTAACGCACTATTTTTGTGCTGGTTGGGCTCCACCTCCCGGCAGGAGCTGTGGTAGTGGGCGGGGCCCACCAGATCCCTGTAGCACAGGTGGTGGACAGGGCCCTAGAACTCCCAAGAGTATATGCCCTTTGTCTTCAGCTACCAGGGTGGGCAGGGAGAGGCGTGTCTGAGCTCAGACTCTCCTTGGGCCGGTCTTGGTGTGGCTGCTGTGGGGAACAGGAGCAGGATTCCCAGGTCGATGGAGTTATGTTCCTAGAATTATGGCTGCCTCTGCTGTGTCATGCAGGTTGTCAGGGACGTGGGGGAAAGCTGGCAGCCACAGGCCTCACCCCGCTCCCACAAAACCCAGAAGGCCAATCTCACTCCCACCGTGCTCCCACAACAGCACCGAGTCTGTTTCTAGACAGTGGGCGCACAGGGTGAGAACTCGCCCAGGCCATTCGCCTCCCAGCGCGAAAGCAATTAGGGCTCACGCTTCCCACGTGTGGAGTCTGCACTCCGGATTCACACCCTCCCCTGAGTTCTGGCCGGGAGGCTTCTCGTTTGGCTCAAATTGTTACAAAGTTCAGCCGAGGTTCCTTCTCCCTGCAGCCTTTTCCCAGTATGTCAGCCCCTCCCAAGGACCCCTGTGAGGCAGAAATGACTTCCTAGGGGACCCAGAGCCCACAGGGCTTTTCCTGCTGCTTCCTCTACCCCTGTATTTCACTCAACTCTCTCAATCGACTCAGCTCTAGGTAAGGTCAGAATCTTCTCCCGTGACCCAGACCTTCAGGCTCCCCTGTGAGGGTGTGTGTTCTGGGGTGGGCGATCTCCCTTTCCTGCTCCCATGGTTTTGGCACTCACAGTATTTGAGGCGTCTCCTGAGTCCTGCAGGAGCTGTCTGCTTCCTTCAGAGGGCCTGTGGGTTCTCCTGGCTTTCCTAATGAGTTCCCATGGTCGTTCTGGAGCAAACGTTCATGATTCGAGCCTCCACGCTGCTCTGTCCGTCCGAGTGCAGCCGCAGTCAGTCGTGACTCCCGTCCACCATGATCATGATTACTCCTGCTCACATCTTTCTGGTGAGCCATAGAAGGGACAATACTCAAGAGAGCTCCTGACCCAAAGGAGTATCATCTGTGCACACCAACTGGCTGACTTCGGGCCCAATTTAGAGGAGTTTGAGTCTCTCCTAAGGTAAAAGAGTGTTAAAGTTTCCTCTCAATAAAAGGCAAGGATGCTTGACCGAACTTGGGTTCGAGCCCCTCTCTTAAAGTCCCTCCTGGCTAAGAATGTTAACTGCTATTCTCTTTGGGATAATCTGCCCTGTACTCTTTGCTGACACCTGTGGTTGACAGGATTAGACACGTACAGGACTGTGGGACATGGGGAGATTTTTCCTCCCCCAGAGGGGAAACCTGAGAGCTGAGGAGACTGCTGGAAAAGATCCCTTCACTACTGACAAGCAGCTGCCTGAACTTTTCAGTGTTTCTGTAATGACTGGGTTGTTCTCTGACCTCCACGATCACCTTGCCTTCCCTACCCTGCCTCAGGCAATGCGTGCATGGGTGCGTGCGTGCGTGCGTGTGAATGATTGAATGAATGATAACAATCACTGTTTAGCTCCTCTGTAAAGTTTTGATTTGTGGAAAAGGATTTTTGAGGCTTAATAGTGAATCTGGCGTGCTTTGTGTGTCTTTCTATATTGTTTTGTCATAAAGAGGGGCACCTTAGCATGGAACGCAGGATTAGGGCCCCATGAGCCTACAGTTCAAGATGGACCAGCAAAGTGGTCAGTTATAAACTTTGTTGTAGGTCCCTGAAAAGAACTGGATGAGATTTCCTTCCTGTCTTGTATCTCCTTGGGAGCTTAACCTTGTAACCATCAAGCATGTGGACGTGCTCTTTTCACAGTGGTGGCCTGGGTTCAGTTTCAATTCCTGGCTTAAGGAATGAGTTATCTTCTGTCTTTATTTATGTGTTATGTGTGTGATGTTCATATAAAGGAGCTTTAATTGGTTTAATAACAATAAGAGCTTAAATCAGATACTTTATCAGAAAATTTAAAAGTGTAATGCCTTTTAGTTCATGTAACAAGTAATTTTTGGAAAATAAAGACAGTTTTAAAGATTATTGGTAAAATAAAAATAGCTTCAAAAATGTATATATTTGGTCTAAATTATGGAGGTCAGATATTAAGCTTGCTAAATGCTTTAAGATCATAAACTGCTTGACTTTTGAAAACTGTTCATTTACCTACTTTGGAGCATTAGATTCTAGATAAGCCTGGAGGCACTAAAGTAACAGTGACATTTGGCTTATTTGGTACAAGAAGGAAGCATTGTAAAATATAAAATCATGTTTGATTTTCTTTGGGCTGTATTTATATAAATGTATTATTGGTATGTGTTCCAAAATTACTTTTTTTTTTTTTCTAAAGACTGGGTTTCACGATGTTGGTAAGGCTGGTCTTGAACTCCCGACCTCAGGTGATCCGCCCACCTTGGCCTCCAAAGTGCTTGGATTACAAGCGTGAGTCACCATGCCCAGCCCCAAAATTACTTTTAAAACTCCTATAATTCCCATATAACTTAATGTATGTTATTAATGGATATAATTGTTATATAAAATTTTGTATGCCATAGAAGCAACCAAATTTCCTTATCAATTGTGGCTTTAATAGTGGCTGTCCTAAGACATTTTGTCATCCACAAACACTTGTTGTCTTGTTTCGGCCCTCTTTAGAAGGTGGCTTATAGTCAGCTACAGGATTTTGACAGCTGTTCTTGAGGGCAGGTTTCTGATAACTTCTGTGATTGTGACATCAGAATAGAGGAAAAAACATTCAGACTTTCATGGAGAGCTGAAATGTTCATGAATATCAAACAGACGTTAACTGCATGGACTAAACTAATAGAAGTCAGAAGTAAATTTTTTAACTCTTTGCTTAAAACATCACTGATATATTTTGTTTTTTCCAAAATCAAGGAAACTTTTGAGCTATTTACAGCTTTTAACAATTGAGTAAAGTATACTTGTGTGAACAAAATTTGGAAACTAGTTGTAACTATTTTTAATTTTTGGCAACATAGTTATTTGCATAAGTGCCATAAGAATCTATTTTCTTTTGCAACAGGATACAATTGGAGAAAATGCTTATTTTACCAAGGCTTTGACTTGTGTTCTCCTTTAAGGAATTAAACTTGACTTACAGAGCCAACAAAGCCCCTTGGGAAAACTGACCTGATACCTTGTCTCTACAGTACCTATTCAGGGTTCCTGACCTCTGGTAAGTACAGAATGTCACTTTCTAACAGACCCAGGAGCCCCAAGTTATCTTAGAACCTCAAGAGGAGAGAAATTTACTCAACTCATAGGTAGTTGAGGGTTCAAACCCATGGCAGGGCTCAGCTCTTAAAAAATCTTATCTAAGACTCCTTCTATGGAACAGAGTTCCATCAAAGCCAATTTAAAAAGAGCCTATGTGAAAAATATTCTTGCTGCACTTTATACAAATAATCAGGCCAAGTATAACAAAGCAAACTGGTCTTACTATGATTTGTCTATGGTACAAATGGGAAACTGGAGAAATATTATGTTTCAAGAGCTATCGTAAATTTGCTATTAAGTTCTAGTGTCGTCGGTTGTTTTTAGATTTGTTTCTGCAATTTAGGCTAACGCTGCTTATTCCTGTGAACCGACCAGTGAACTCTGCTGCTCAGGAGAAGTAAAAGGGGTGGGTAATGTAAACATCTGAATCAATATTCTAATTCTGGGCACACTGGAATCGGCTAGCAACCTCATATTATCTTGGGCCCAACAAGTGCCCAGTTCATGGAAAGTCTTCTGATTTAGTTTACTTGGAGTACTTTTACTTATTTTGCTTTACTATTGTGGAATATATTGCTGTTGTACTCTGTGTAGGTAGGCAAAATAAGCTTACTCAATGTTTTCTTAAACTGAACACTGAATCATCCAGATGACACCTTCTGCTGGAACTCGAGTTATGACTGGCCCTCACCATACTGACGCTTTCTGACTGAGCTCCTCTCTACCCTGAACACGAGACCCTAATAGGCAGGAATATCACTGCCCCTATTCAGCCTGAAGACGTTACAGAAGATGGATCTTCGTCCCTCTGCAACTCTTAGGATTAAGGGTTCTCTTACAAAAGGGAAGGAGGAAGTGTCAGACGCGTTTGAACCAGAGCAACTCCATCTTGAGTAGGAGGTAGGTAAAGTGAGGCTGAAACCTACTGGCCTGCGTTCCCAGATGGTTAAGGCATTCTAAGCCACAGGATGAGGTAGGAGGCACAAGATACAGGTCATAAAGACCTTGGTGATAAAACAGCTTGCAGTAAAGAAGCCGGCCAAAACCCACCAAAACCAAGATGGCAACAAGACAGACCTCTGGTCATCCCCACTGCTGCACTCCCACCTGCGCCATGACAGTTACAGACGCCATGGCAACATCAGGTAGTTACCCTATATGGTCTAAAAAGGGGAGGCATGAATAACCCAAACCTTGTTTAGCATATCATCAAGAGATAACCATAAAGATGGGCAAGCAGCAGCCCTCGGGGATGCTCTGCCTATGGAGTAGCCATTTGTTTCTTTACTTTAATAAACTTGCTTTCACTTTACTCTGTGGGCTCGCCCTGAATTCTTTCTTGCGTGAGATCCATGAACCCTCTCTGGGGGTCTGGATCAGGATCCTTGTCTGGTAATAATGGGAGTCAACACCATCCCACATATTGAGCCGTGTGTTCCTGTCCTGGAACTTGCTAGCTGTGAATTAACAAAGCCACCCCCACGCTACAACCCACACCCTGCAGCTTAACATAGCAAAGCCCGTCACTAATCCAAGTTATTTCCGTAAACCAACAAGAATTCCTGAAAAACAACTTTGTATCAGCCACTCCCTGTTCCCCTTTTTGCCTTTAAAATCCTGCTTGTAACGAAGGCCTAGTGGGGCTCATATCCAAGGCTGCTTGGGCTTGAGTCTCCCAGGTAGCTGTCCTCACCTTGGCTCACACCAACTCTTTAAATCATAATTGTGCCTCAGCCTCTTCCTTCTTGTCACCCTCATGTAAGTGGCATTCTATGGAATCTGTCCTTTTGTGTCTGGCTAACTTCACTTAGCACGGTGTCCTCAAGGTTCACCCAAGTTCCAGGGTAGGGAGCTTTTCACATACTTTTGTAGTCCGCCTAACCTCTCTCCTCTGGGAGGTGTTCCCGAAATGAACTTGGTTGACTCTCCTCTTTGAGCTTTACTGGACACATTTCTGGCTTAGCAGGCCAAAGTCTGCTAAGAAGAAATCATCAGAGGGGGAAACAGTGAGGGCATGCCCGAGGGCAGCCACCCTCTCAGAGGATGCGGAAACGCGACACTTTAACTCCTTCTGTCAAAGTCCTGGAAGAGAAAGGCGTGTCTTAAAAACAGATGGTTCTCATTAGTCCTGTTGAAGTCTCACTCCGCTGCCCAGGCTGGTGTGCAGTGACACAATCTCGGCGCACTGCCAGCTTTGCCTCCTGGGTTCAAGTAATGCTCCTGTTTCAGCCTCCTAAGTAGCTGGGACCACAGGTGCCTGTCATTATGCCCGGCTAATTTTTTGTGGAGACGGGGTTTTGCCATGTTGGCCAGGCTCGTCTTGAACTCTTAAGCTCCCCTCACTCTTAAGCAATCCAACTGCCTCAGCCTCCAAAAGTGCTGGCATTACAGGAGGAAGCCTTTTCTTTTCTTCCCTTTTCTTTTCAGACAGGGTCTTGCTCTGTTGCCCAGGCTGGAGTACAGTGGCACAATCTTGGCTCACTGCAGCCTCAATTTCCTGGGCTCAGTTCATCCTCCTGCCTGAGCAGTGCTGGAATTGCAGGCATGAGCCCCCATGCCTGGCAGTGGGATCCTCTTTACCGGAACTGCCCAGGGACCTCAATAAATCTCCCTGACTGAGTGCTGTGGGACATGCCTGTAACCTCAGCACTTTGGAAGGCCAAGGTAGGAAGACTGCTTGAGTCCAGGAGTTCAAGATCAGCCTGGCCAACATAGCAAGACCCTGTCTCTACAAAAAATACAAAAATTAGTGCACACCTGTGGTCCCAGCTACTCAGGAGGCTGAGGTGGGAGGACTGCTTGAGCCCAGGAGGTTGAGGCTGCAGTGAGCTATGGTTACAACACTGCACTCCAGCCTGGGTGATAAACTGAACCTGACTCTTAAAAAGAAAAAAGTATCCCTGGCACCATGTCCTTCTCAGACAGGAGAACAGGGAAAAGGGGTGGGTTTTACAACCCATCCCATTCACAGAGCAAACCCACACGAGCCTTTCAGGTGTGGGGGCTGTCTCCCATGGACCATCAGTCACTGGGCTCAGGAGCCCAGGCCGATACCAGGAGGCTTTGCCCCTCTATGGAGAGGACATGTAGCCAGCTCGGCTGGCAGAGTGGCCGGGTCAGTGCCTGGCTGGGCCACCCTGTGGCAGCGAAACGGGCATGGCTGTGACACCCCACATGGAGTGCTGCACACACAACAGCCCATGAGGCAGGTCCCAGTATTCCCATTTTAGGGAAGAGAAGACTGAGGCAGACGTACCTGCACACATGGACACGCAGGCCTGCACCTCTCCTACCCAGACAGGTACACCCGTGCACATCACACATGCACATGGGTGTGTACACACTGCCCAGACACAGCCCTCAACACAGGGACCCACACATGTACACACGTGTACACACACACCACCCAGACAGACCGCTCCAACACAGGGACCCACGCATGCACACAGTCTAATACACACACATGTGCACACACACCACCCAGACACGGCCTCCACAACACAGGGACCCATGCATGAAAACACACTAATACACACACGTGTACACACACACCACCCAGACACGGCCCTCCACAGCACAGGGACCCATGCATGAACACACACACACTCTAATACACACACATGTGCACACACACCACCCAGACACAGCCCTCCACAGCACAGGGACTCATGCATGAACACACTCTAATACACACACATGTGCAAACACACCACCCAGACACGGCCCTCCACAGCACAGGGACCCAAGCATGCACACACACATTAATAAACACACATGTGCACACACACACCACCCAGACACGGCCCTCCACAGCACAGGGACCCACGCATGCACACAGTCTAATACACACATGTACACACATACCATCCAGACACGGCCCTCCACAGGGCAGGGACCCACACATGCACACAGTCTAATACACACATGTACGCACACACCATCCAGACACGGCCTCCAGAACACAGGGACCCACGCATGCACACACACTAATATACACACGTGCACACACACCAGACACGGCCCCTCACAGCACAGGGACCCACGAATGCACACAGTCTAATACACACACATGTGCCCACACACCACCCAGACACGGCCCTCCACAGCACAGGGACCCACGCATGCACACCGTAAGGAACTTTGGAAACACCACGTGACCTCCGGTGGCAAGGCCATGACTGGAAGCCCCACGCAGTCTCTCCAGCTTCCAGGTCCCGATGCCAAGGCCGCCCCCGCCCTGAATCCGCAAGGAGGTCGCCGGCCCGCTCCACACCAGGGAGGGCTTCGCGAAACCCCGAGGCCAGCGCGGAGGCCCCCGCGCGTGCGCCTGTGTCCCCTCTCTGGGGGGCCAGCCGTCCCTTAGGGGCCAGAGCCTGCGCAACCCCCGGCGACCGCCCTCCGTCCCCCGTCCCCGCCCCCTCGCTCCCACCCGCCTCGGTGGTTCCCGGAGTCCCGGCGGCGTCTGGATGTGGCAGCTGCCCGCGGCCCGGGGCTCCCTCGCCTGCGGGACTGGAGGCCGGCAGCGCCCCCTGGCGGGCTCGGGCCGGAGGCGTCGGGCGGACGGGAGGGAGGCCCCTGGCGCTCCCCTGCGCACCCAGCGGGTGGCCGCCCCTCCCAGGGACCTGCGCCCCGGAGCCTCCCCCGACGGAGAGGCGGGAAGCCGAGCCCTGGAGAAGCCTGGCGACGCGGCAAAGCCACCAAGCCGGCGACAGGGGCACGGGGCCTCCGTGCGGCCCCCACAGTGTCCCAGGCTCACACGCAGGCCTGCATTTTCTGAGGCCACGCAGAACGCAGTGACGGAAAACGTGCGTGCGCATGCGCTGTGCGTGGATAATCTCTGCTCACTTCTATGCGCGTTTCTCTTCCGTGCGCCCTTCATGTGTATTTACATATTTGGATCTACTATTTTATATTGGACTTTTTTTTATCTTTTTGAGATGGAGTTTCACTCTCGTCACCCAGACTGGAGTGCAATGGCGCCATCTCAGCGCACTGCAACCCCCGTCTCCCGCATTCCAGCGATTCTCCTTCCTCAGCCTCCTGAGTAGCTGGGATTACAGACGCGGGGCACCACGCCCGGCTAATTTTTGTGTTTTTAGTAGAGACGGGGTTTCACTATGTTGGCCAGGCTGGTCTCGAACTCCTGACCTCAGGTGATCCACCCACCTCGGCCTCCCAAAGTGCTGGGATTACAGGTGTGAGCCACCACGCCCGGCCTTATATTGGATTTTAAACATTAAATGGTACGATATTTTCCATTTCACAAAGTTCTTCCTAAGCTAATTTTAAATGACTACCTATTTCACTGAATAAGACACCATACTAATGGTAATTAAACTAATCTCTTATTGGTGGACATTTGTGTCATTTATGGCTGTATCTTGAGTAGTACTACATTGAACAGATTGAACAGATTGCTTTTCCTAAATACGGTTTCTCAAAGCTGGAATTGCTGGGCTGAGGAGCCACCCCTTCTAACGGTTCTTGACATTATTGCCAAATTGCTTTATAAAAAGGAAGAGCAACGTTTGGTCCCATCAGGAATGACTGTCTCGGCACATCCTCAGAGGTAGTGAGTGTTACTGATTCCTTTTAAAAATTAGGGGTTTATCAGTTAATGATACTCCAAAATAAAAAAAGAAAAAAGAAAATAAAAGAAAAATTGGTGGTTCTGCAAACACCAAATTTTCTCACTCATAAGTGGCAGTTGGACAACGAGAACACATGGACACAGCGAGGGGACCACCATACACTAAGGCCTGTTGGGGCGTGGGGGACTAGGGGAAGGATAACAGGAGAAATACCTAATGTAGATGACAGGAGGATGGATGAAGCGAACCATCATGGCACGTGTATGCCTGTGTAACAAACCTGTGCATTCTGCACATGTACCCCAGAACTTAAAGTATAATTAAAAAAAATTGGGGGCTTTGGTTGTCAATTTAATAGACCCATCAGAGTGTTCAATTTCATGTCCTTGACCACCACACATGCAGTACGTGGTCCCATACAGCAGGCCTGCTGTGGGTTTTGATTAGGATGCCCTGTGTGTTCTAGTATGTGACCCGATACGGCACATCTGCCGTAGGGTTTGATGGGGACATCCCGTGTGCTCTAGAATGTGACCTGATACAGCACGCCTGCCATGGGGTTTTGATGGGGACGCCCCAGTGTGTTCTTGGGTGCAGGAGGCAGAATTTGAGCAGAAAGGGACATGGTGAGTGGTGTGGACAACTCCTGGCTCCTTGCAAGACAAAAGGAAACACCTTCCTGCAGCGGCTAAATGAGATTGCTTCTGTCAGCTTCCCTGGAAAACTCTTTCTCTGCACACCCAGGAGACCCCACATCACCAGCTCATCCTGGCCGTGGGCCTGGAACCTGCCGTGCCTGCTGCCCTGGGCAGTTGCATCTCCCTGGCAGACCCATGTGCACCCCAGCAGTGAGGAAGGCTGGGGTGTGGGATATGGGACTTCTGTGCAGAGAGAGGGCAGGATTCACATTTTGGGGAGCTGTCAAAACATGGAAACATATTCACACTTTAAGGTGGTGTCTTATTGACATGTTTGAGCCCTTTGGAATCTGAGATGAAGCTGAGCTCCCGTCCTAACTACACAGAGCTCACAGAAGCCGCAGTTCTGAGTGTCCCGTCAGCTCTTTCTAGACTGCTCGTGCTCCACGCTTGTGGCTTCCTGCTGTTATCAAAGTCCAAGAATTTCATCAGTTTATTTTATTTTTTAAAATTTTATTCATTTTTTAAAGATACAAGCTCCTGCTATGTTTCTAGGCTGGCCTCAAACTCCTGGGCTTAAGTGATTCCCCCAACTTCAGCCTCCTGAGTAGCTGGGAACACAGGTACGGCCATCTCGCCGGGCTTCTTGATGATTTTATTATCATCATTATTGATGGAGCAGTGGAAATCTGTAATTTTGGGGGGTTATTTCTGCAAAATTTGGAAAATTTTTCCCTAGGTGCAGATTCGCTGGTGGGTTGACGCCTTCTTCCAGTGTGGGATTAAGACATGACTTTTAGTGGTACAGACTGCAAGAAACGGCCAGCCAGGGAATTCAGCAGCTCTTTCTCCACACTTCAATACAACACGACCTGTGGTCTTTTGTTCTGTTATTTTTTATTTTATTTTCATTTGTAAATAGAGATGGGGGTCTCGCTCTGTTGCTCAGGCTGGTCTCGAACTCCTGGCCTCAAGTGATCCTCCTGTGAGAAAAAAACTCATCTGTCCAAACCCAAAGAATGGACTCAGAGACCCTGAGAACAGTGAAAGTGAGACTTTTAATGATGGTCTTGCAACATGAGGTATCTGATGAGCAGGCGCACCCAGCATGGTTTCAACAAGGAATTTATCCTCTGGTGCATGGGCCCCTCCCCGGGCTCCTCACATGCTGACTACTGTGGGGTCACCCTCTCCCTAGACGTCACCTGTTGGTTGTTGGGCAGGGGCTTCTGGTGTTTTCTTTGGGGTTGTCCTGCTGCATTTTGTCGAAGCCCACAACGTACTGCAATCCCAGCCAGCTCAGGGGCTCTTCAAGCATTTGACTTATGAACTGAGTAGCTGGCAGGCTGATGAGAACGGACAAAGCCAGCTATTTTGCAGGCTAGTAAACTTTCATCTTAGACCAAACTTCCTCAGTTGGGGTGAAGGCACCTAAGGGTGGGGGCGGGGGGAGAAGGGGGAGGGCGACAAGCAGGCATGGGTGATCCAGGCAGGGGCCTAGTCACCCTGTTTCTCCTGTAGGTTGCTGACCTAAGCCGATCGAAGGCACCTTGTCTTGGAAACGGGCCACCGTACCACGATTTCCTTCACTCCGTCTTGGCCTTCTTTGTTCTTCCGGGAGACGACGCCTCAGCACGTTCACGGGTTTGGGGTTTGCACAAATGGATTTTCTAACCGGCTGCTGTGCCTGCCACGGCTTCCCAGGCACCACGTGGCGCTGTGGCCATGAGCAGGTCAGTCTTCTGCGGTCAGAGAAATGGCGAGCACTGCTCAGCAGCTCAGTCCTGGGCGCTGGGGCTACATGACACCCATTCCTGTCAGAAATCCATAGCGGCCATGGAGACTCGGCAAAGGGGCCGAACCTCAGACAGACAAATGTATGCAAATGTATGCAAACGTCCGTACACTCCTTCTGTGGCTGGGGCTGCTTCTCCTGTTCAGGGGAACCTTTGTCTACTCCAAGCTTATAACAGTATCCCAAGAACCAGGCTTGGTCAGACTTCTATGTACGCCAGTCTCACAGACACCTTCAATAAGCACTTTTAAAATAAAAGTTCTATCAAAAGCCTGCGTCGTGGCCTAATTCACAGGGTTTTCCTTCAGGATAAGAGGTGCCTGCACCATCCCAAAGCCTTGGGTGCCTTCCAGTGCTCTCAGACTCGAGGTGTCGGCTTGATTCAGGGGAACAAGCTTTCCTCCTCCCCAGATGCCAAGACCCCGCGCCCACCCAGGCACAGCGGCGGCTCAGATGCAGGCATTCCCGGCTGGGTCTGGCGTGAGCTTAAACCGATCGCTGTTAAATCGTCATGGAAAGTCACTCACAAAGTTCTCCTGAACGCAGTTGCGGACTTGCTGGCAGGAAGAGGGTGTCTCACTGGCTGGCTGGCCCTGTCACAACCATACTCCCTCCCTCCCTTCTGCTCAGTCTGCTGCCGTGTCCCAGCCCTCTGGCCCCCCGGCCACCTGAGGCCCAGGTGCAGTGGCCGAAGTCCAGCTCCCCAGGTCTTGCTCCAAGGCAGGCACAGTCTTGACTGGACTGAGGGAGGGTGTGGGGAGCACATGGCCTTGTTTCTCCAAGGACACCCTAAGGGGCTCTCCTCCCACTTGGGCCCTGGCCAGACGCTCCCTCCTGCTGGGACCCCCGCCCCAGGCTTGCCACGATCACCCGATGGGGAGTCTGCCCCAGCCCCAGGCCTGAGTTCTACCTCCTTCATGCAGGGGCTTCAACAATGCCAGGAAGAGATTTGTAATGGGAAAGGTATTTTATTCCCTTTTTTTGAAATTATTTCCAGTAAAATGTTAGTAAAAATACAGACAGAATACAGCAAATGACATTTAGTAACTTTTTTCTAACCCATTTTAGAGTTGTTTATATACAAAGAATACGGACAAGAAAAATTTAATAAATAGCTGTAGCTTAATACATAACTGAAAGATCATAACTCAAACAGCAGAGATACCCTCATAACAAAATAAGGAAGAGCTGTTGAGCCTGTAAAATCCTCAACAATGGCCCTCCCCGACTGAGCGTCCTGAACATGGGCACGCTCTCACAGCTGCTCGGAACCTGCCCGCGGGGAGGGTGCTGCCACCCGCCTGGCTGCTGTCGCCTGCACCCACAGACGTGCGGCTCACAGCGCACCGGTCAGCAGCCAGAAACCGCAGAAAACTGCCGGGAGGAGGCCATCGACAAGCTGCGCAAATACAAAGAATGAAGGACGCTAAGAAGCTAAAATAAATATCCTGTTTTCTTTCCTTTTTTAAAATAAAACTTTGGGTTTTATGTAAAGTGCCCGTGGGGGTGGTTCGTGCACCGCTCTTCTGATATAGTGATTTCAGCCCGGGAGGGGTGGGTCTTAGCTGCGAGGAAATGGCGGTCGCACCTGCAGTGGAATACTTCAGCGAGCTGTCTCCGGACGTCACCGTCTCAGCTTTGCGTGAATGTACGGACCGCTCCCAAATCCCCATGAAGTCACTTGCAGTTTTTCCCTGCATACAGACCAGCTCTGGTGTTTTGAGCTGGGGACAGCGTCAGGCTAGGCTGCATTTGGCACACGGAGAGGATGGGTCAGCCGAGGAGGTGGCCTCCTGACTGCTCACACTCTGCGCCCGCCAGACGGCGAGAGGGGTTCAGGCGCGACACTTCCGGAGCTGTCATCTGGAGGAGATTCTCGTCATTTTTTCCATCACTTAAAACCACTCAGTGCTTCTCCAGAGCACTCTCTGGTCTATTTAAAAATAGCAACGCAAGTCCCACCGCTTCTTATTTTTAAAGGGAACGGCCAGTGAACGTGGTTTTACCTCCCATGTGTCATCACATTCTCACCACTTGTTGCCTCAAATCCCAAAGGCGTGAAGAGTGAGGGCCGTGCCGCTGTGCCTGGAGTGGGAGGGCAGCCACATCAGAGCAGGGCGTGGCGGGGCTCGGGCAGGGAGGGGTGGGAGGCATCCCAAAGCGCCAGCTTCCTGCAGGTTGAGGGGGACACACACACTTTGACACCGAGGGAGGCATGAGCTCCTGACCACAGGCTGGGGGAGGGGTGAGCTGGCGCCCTCGGGTGAAGACGCAAAGAACCCTGAGGGCCCGTGAGGCTGAGGCCCAGAACTCTCACCACAGCAGCCTCGGGAATCTGTGGGTTGACACAGACCCCACCCATGTGTGGCTCACTCCTCCCAAGGTCAGCGTGTGAAGAAGGGAAAGAAAATGATAGAAACAGGCGTCTCTGTAGGGGACACTCCAGAACGAATTTGGAGGCAAGACGCCTGAAGGCCCCGATGGGCGGATGCCGCAGTGCTGGGCAAGCCACGGCTTGGACTCGGCCTCACTTCGGGAGCTCAAAGGTGTCACTGGTCCTGAGGCTCATTGGTCTGAAGGACAAATCAAAGGCCCTCTGGTCACTGAAGCTCTGGGCTTTGTACTTGGCCAGGTGCGTGGACCTTTTGAGACGTTCAGGCTCTGATGCCTCCATCGCATCCTGCGGGTCCCTCTTGGCCCTGGGGTGGTCTGGGGGCCCCTCCTGGGTCGGGTCCTGGGTAGTCCCGCAGCTCCCAGCCTCAGGCGTGGGCTCGGCCGGGCTCTTTCTCAGGCCCAGGGGAGAGGTGGCAACGCTCTTGCCCCCGAGGGGGCAGCTTCCTGGGGGTGGGTGCTGGGCACCAGGCTCCCCCAGTCCACTGCCCCTCCACTGTCCATTGCCCCTGGGGGCTGGGCCGCCAGACCCTCCACTCCTGCCAGCAGTAGCCACTAGCTCACCTGTGCCACTAATGGGCTGCTCCCAGGCCCGAGGCACCATCCCACAGGCCAAGGCCTGTCTCTGGGCCTCTCTCTGGATCTGCCCCTGGGCCTGTCTCTGGATCTGCCCCTGGGCCTGTCTCTGGATCTGCCCCTGGGCCTGTCCCTGGGCCTCTCTCTGGATCTGCCTCTGGGGCTGTCCCTGGACTTCTCTCTGGATCTGCCACTGGGGCTGTCCCTGGGCCGCCAGGCTTCCCGGCCCCTTGGGGCCCCCTGGAGGTGCGGCTGGGTTCTTGGCAGCCCCGGTGCCCCCTCCCTGCACTGCTCTCCTCCCCTGCTCCTCCCAGGGTCCCCATGGACGCTGCTGACCTTGGTCACTGCCAATCCCAATGGCCGTCCCTTTGTCCCCACCCAGATCCTGCGCCCACTGTGTCTGAGGCTCTTTTGCTGCGGTCAGCACAACCTTCAGGCCCGCAGGCGCCACCCTCTTCCCTGCACCCATGGGCTCGGGGGCCTTCTCCTGCGCCTGGTGACTCTGTTGACTCCCCAGGTCGGCCTGGGTCGGGGGACGCTTCTGAGATTCACCCCGCTGGGTGGGGGGACACTTCTGGGTTTCACCTGCCTGGGTCCTGGGCTCGGAAACACTAGTCCAGCGCTTTGCCTGTGTGTCACCAGCAGTTGGGGGCAGGTGTGCCTGTACATGGGGAGGGTCCCGCTGGTGGGTACCACCCACCCACCCCGTGTCCACCTCTGCAGGAGGCACCACAGGAAGCAGATGGTCAGGCTCTGCCCCACGGGGAGAGTCGATGCCCTCCCTGCCCTTTCCCTGTGGGTTCTCAGAAGACGATGGCAGGCCGCCAGGGCCATGACGGGGGGATCCTGCTGCGCTCCCTGCCTGTGTTCTGGGATGATTGGAAGCAGTTCTAGACTTTTTGCCCTCACCCAGGTTTTCTTCCACAGGCACATCCTTTCTGTCTTCCATGGCTGCCGATGCATTTGAAATGTGTAATCGGGGCGCCTCTGGGTGCTGGGCAAGGGCTGCAGCATTCTCTGAGTGCCAGGCGAGGGCTGCAGAGTCCTCTGGGTGCCGGGTGAGGGCTGTAGCATCCTCTGGGTGTCCAGTGAGGGCCAAAGTGTCCTTTGAGTGCCGGGTGAGGGCTGCAGTGTCCTTTGGGTGCTGGGTAAGGGCTGCAGTGTCCTCTGGGTGCCTGGTGAGGGCTGCAGCGTCCTTTGGGTGCCGGGTGAGGGCTGCACCATCCTCTGGGTGCCGGGTGAGAGCTGCAGTGTCCTCTGGGTGCTGGGTGAGAGCTGCAGGGTCCTCTGGGGGCTGGGTGAGGGCCATGCCTCTCAGGAGGCTCCTCCCTGCCACTCCACTCTTGGGCTCTGAGGACCTCCAAGGGGCCAGAAAGCCACGGCTGTGGGGTTCTTGAGGGAGAGCGTCTCCTCTGGAATGGCTTTCGGACAAGGCTCTGTATTCCTCCTGGCCCAGTGTCTCCGGCTCTCTCACTGTGCGGTCTCCAGGACTCTGGGTTCCACCTGGTGTGGGTGTTGGCGTGGCGCGGCTCACAGCACTCCCTGCAGCTGCCATCTCCCCACCGGCTTCGATACCAAGTTTGGGCCGTTCATCTAATGAGGACAGTGGGTTCTCGCCAAAATCATGGCTGGTGATTTCCTCGGCCGCTTTCAGGGTCTGGGCAGACTCTGTTAGCCGCGGCCTTCTGTGCCCCTCCCTCGCACTGGGCATGTTTGTGCCCGTTGGGGTGACACCCCCCGGCCCCATATGCTCCTTGGATGGTGCTGCCAGCGACGTGGAGGCACCTGTTGGATTTCCTCCGGTCAGGGATGGCACCTGCTGGCCGCCGGAGGCATGGCCTGTGTTTCCCCTCAGACGGTTTTGCAAGGCTGCGGGAGAATTTGCTGCGGAGCCCTTGTTCTGCACGGATATTTCATTTGATTCTTGTAACAGATGCATCTCATCTCTGAGTTCAGAGGTCCTCTCACCTGAAATATCCTCAGGATTCCTGGGACCGTTTGAACTCTCAAAGCTGCCTTTGAGAATTCCCTTCCCGCCAGCAGGAGCTGCCTGGGGTCTCTGTGTCAGAGCCGTCTCTGGGACACGGTGGTTGGCGTCTGCAGCCCCGCTCACTGCCACCGAGTGCAGAGCTGCTCGTGAAGAGGCGCCGAGTCTCGCCTGTAACCCTGAAGGCTCGCTCGGTTCCACTGGGGCTCGGTTATTCCTTCTGTTCTCAGTCACGGTGGGAAATTCTGTGTGTGCATTTTCAGACACATTCTCTCCTCCAAAAATACGAGAACGCTGGTTGTCACCACTTGATGCATTTTGCAGCGTGGTGGGAGGGGCTGGCATTTCGTGGACGACTGGGATTTGGACAGTTATCCGTGGAGGCTCTGTGCTGGGCTGTGTGGTCCCAGCAGCCTGGACCGATGGTGTGTTCAGGGGTGGGATGTGTTCTGGCGCCTTCTGTTCTGGGAAATACTTCTGGGTGGCAAAGAGGGGGTCTCTCCCTGGGTCTGGGAAGCCTGCTCCTTCCGTTTCATCTTCTGAGCTGCAAACAGTCATGGTGATTTCAGGGCCCTCCCCTGCACCCTCGCCCGAGGGACCAGGACACCACATGACTGTGGCTCCCCTCACCTCCTGCGCATCGTCTGCGGCGCTTTTTGCCGTGGGGCCCCACGGGCTGGCGCGTCCCAGTGGGGACGATGCAGGCACCAGGCCAGGACGGGCTTCACCTGTGCAGGGAGCCCAAGAAGGGGCCAGTGAGGGGCCAGCGTGGCCGTCCCTCTGAGCCGTCACTTGGGGCATCACGGGCTTCAAGGGGCTCGGCCGTCTTTGGGGCTCCTCCTCCTGGGGCCCCTTTCCCGCTGCTGTGTTCCCACTGGGGCCCGTTTCCCCGGCACTGGAGGGCATGCTGGTTTCTGCTCTGGGCTGCCGCCTCGCCTCCGAGTGGTTGATTTTGGTGCAGTGGGACAGCCAGCTCCTGGGGCTGCAGACGACGGTGGCGACGCTGAGAGCCGGCAGGGTGTCGGCCGTGCAGGCCAGGAAGCGGGCGGCGGGCGTCCGGACGCAGGTGCTGGCCATGGTGGCCGTGTGCAGCACGCGCACCTCCGGCCGGTGCATCCTCTTCCGCTGCAGGCCCCGCCTCTTCCGCTCGTCCGTGCGCAGCCGCAGTGCGCCGGCCTCGGAGCGCAGGCAGCCGCTCTGCTCGAACTTCTCGCGCAGCTTGGCCAGCACCGAGCTCTTGCCCACGGCCTTCGGCAGGAGGCCCGGGGTCCTGCGCCGCACCGCGGGGGGCGTCTCGCGCGCTTCCTTCTCCTTCGCCGCCTTCTCCTCGGCGGCCAGGAACTTCTTCAGGATGCTTTTCACGGGGCTCTTCCCGGCCGGGTGGCCCCAGCGGGGCTTCTCGCCGGGGCAGGGCTTTGGGGCCGGCTCCTTGGTCTTCTCCAGGAGCTTGTTGATGGCGGTGCCCACGAGGCCCCGGCCCGGCCCCTGCTTGTCCCTGGAGATCAGCCGGCCCACCTCCCGCGTCCTCTTGAGGCAGCGCTCCCGGCCGGGGCCCAGGAACTTGGCCTGCAGGAGCTGGAAGCGCGTGGGCCGCTGGGCGGCCTCCTGGGGCTGGCGGCCGGCCCTGCCCTCCGCGGCCTCTGTACCCGGGGGCCGGTCTGCGCGGCCCGTGACGTAGAGCAGCAGGCTGCTGAGGATGGCGCGGGCGGCCGGGTCGCAGGCCATCTTGCCCATCTTCTTCTTCAGGGCCTGGGCGTCCACAGACATGACGTCACTGCAGGTCTTGCTGCGCTTCGGGCTGCAGAAAAAAACGAATCATCACTTGATTTGATCATCGTTTTTTTCCAAGAGGACTCCATATAACATGTCTCATGGGCCAATCCCATGTTCTCAGGAGCCCCAAGAGTCTGGTAGCGAGAAAAAGAGATTGGGAACCAGGAGCTTTGGGTTCTGGGCTGTCCCTGCTGTTAACTCGGGGGTGTCAGGGGTGCCAAAGGTTTTCTGGGTCGCTGTTTCCTGTTAAATGTCAGGAACTTCTGACCCACGCTCCTCCTAAGGCCGTGAGGAGTTCACATTGAACAGCTTTGTGAAAGCATTTGGAAAACCACTTTGCATATGCAATGTATTAAAAAAAATTTAACAAACACATTTTGCTTGTAGAGTAGGTAAAACAGCAAAGTATAAAGAAACGTCTGTTCTCTGTGTGGCCTGTGTATGTCTCTACCTTTAAGTACAAGAGATAAAATTAACATCTTAAATTCTGCCATGATCCCAAGGACCTGGGTCCCTGCAGCAGAGATTCTGAAGATTCGGCAGACGGCTCAGGTCTGGGGTGGGTGGAGAGGGGGAATGAATTTCTGCACAAGCTCCTGGCCAGGAACTGTTACTGCAGTGGCCAGCGGCCCGCCAGGAGCAGGAGAGGGTGGGCCTCCATACAGAGAGAGGAGGAAGAGGGGGCTGTAGAGAGGAGGGGGCTGCAGAGAGGAGGGGAGGAGGGGGCTGTAGAACGGGGGGAGGAGGGGGCTGCAGAGAGGAAGGAGGAGGGTGTTGCAGAGAGGGGACAAGGGGGTTGTAGAGAGGAAGGAGGAGGTGGATGTGGGGGGGAGGAGGGGGTTGCTGGAAGGAGGGAAGGAGGGGCTGTAGAGAGGAGGGGGTTGCAGAGAGCAAGGGAGGAGGACTGAGATCACCTGGCTGGGTCTCCAGAACCCCTTTCAAAGTGGCTTTCCCAATGGCTCAGAGGAGCCCCTGGCGCTGGGGGCTGCTGGAGCCCTGAGTGCTCCTGCCCCTTCCCAGTGAGATGTTTTTCTGCACGTCCACCAGGGATTCCTTCCCACCAGCCCAGCTTTCACAGAGGTGGGACCAAGTGGGTCCTGGCTGGGGCGTCGGGGTCTTTGTGATTTGATGGTGTTTTCTGAGCCCGGGTGCAGGGTAAGTTCTGCTCCTGAGCAGCCCTGATCACAGGAGCAAAGCTGGAAGGTCTTCCTGTGGCGGGGGTGGAGCCGTCTCTGACCTCTCCAGATGGTAATTTTGTGCAGAGGCACCCAGAATCTTAGCTGTCACACCTGTTAGTCATTCATTCTCAGGAGCTCATCAGAGGTGAAGAACAGACTCAAGTGTTTCAGGAAAAGCCACCTTCACGGTGCTGTTGATGATGCTAAAAAATCAAGAGCGCCCTCGATGTCAAACAACAGGGTGGCTGCACAAGGGCATGTCCACGTCTGTGGGAGGAGAGTCAGCGGCCAGACGCGGCTGGTGACATGCTGCCAAGTGAAAAGCTCACTCTGACCCGCTTGTTTTCAAGAAGCTGAACAGGCTGAAAACAGACTAGAAGGAAATGTGTGAACATACTTCTCTTTTTGTGTTTCTCTGCATTTTTTCCAAAAGAGAGACCTCTGTTTTTGAAGCCATGGATGGATTTCCTTGTGAAAAGCTGTTGCCAAGCAGCTGTGACGGGGGAGGTGACGGTGGCTAACCATATGACCACATGGCCGTGTTGCCGTAGGCACACAATGACCCAGGGCCAGGAGGGAGCCCACACGAAGGCCACAGATGGAACACAGGACCCCGATTCCTCAGCCTCCCCGAGATGCCTGCCTCCCTGGTTCAGTGAGTTCCTGTGGCAAGAGTGTGTGCTGTTTGTCCACAATCCCTGGTGGGCACTGGTGCATCAAGACGCCTTGCTGAGACCCGGATGTCGGGGCTGCACTGCCAACACCTCCCATCCTCAGTCTGAAGCAGGGCCTAGGAATCTGCATTCTAAGGAGTTCCTGGTGACTCCGATGCTGCTGGTCCCGGGACCCCACCAAGAACCACTGAAGCAGACGCTCCTTCCAAACCCATCGGGGAGAAGACATGGAAACAACCCAGCCTGGGTAAGGGCACCACATGCAGTGGGCGGGGACAACTGTAAAAATAAACTAATCCAAGGAGCAGCTGTTCGTCCTGGCCAGGGACACCCTTGTTCTGAGTCATCGGCGCCCACCCAGGAAGGAGCTGCTGTGTCCCCATGGCTGGTAAAGCGATCCTGGTGGCCCCAGAACTGCCCCAGCAAGCGACTGCCCACACCCCTCTGAACCCAGAATGGACAGGTGCACCCTCTACCGCACTGTGGGAATGGGGAGGGCAGAGGAGCAGCCAACCTCAGGGTTGGGGACCCGCCCGGGGCATCGTGCTCCCTCTAAAGGCTGCACCCGCACCCCCTGGCCATTACAGGGTCCGAGGCCCTACCTGCCTTCCACCAGGCGTCTCCAGGCACGTCCCCTTCGCTGTGACTCGGCTGCCCAAGGAGGGCTGTGCTCCTTTACCCGAGGAGGCTGATCTCAGGCTGTTGTCAACAGAGCCTGTCACGCATTTTGTCCCTGCTCACTGGGCCTTTCAGTCATCTTAATGACTCTGCAGGTGAGTCATTCGGATGACTGTACCAGCCACACTGACCGCTTGTGGTGGGGACGTTCTGATCATCTGAATAAAGACCACAGGCTCAGCCACATGTGACATCAATCTGCCACTTCCCACATCCCTCGCTGATGGCTCCTGAGCCCCACTGTCCAAATAGAAAGATGAAAAACAGCTGGAATTAAACTAGCTCATCCTCCTGCCTTGATAGGTGAGTTTGGAAGATGCGATTAAATGGAGCTCCACGCTGACTTCGAAATTCCCACTTCCCTGACCTCAGGTGTGGGCAGCTGGGCGACGGGACCACCACCTGCACTTGGAGCCGTGTGGAGGCTGAGTGCCTGTTCTGGGTGGTGCGGCTGTGCCAGTGGGACCCTCGGAGGTCACATGTCCTCCTCGTGACGGGACCACCACCCACACTTGGAGCCCCGTGTGGAGGCTGAGTGCCTGTTCCGGGCGGTGCGGCTGTGTCGGTGGGACCCTCATAGGTCACATGTCCTCCTCGTGATGGGACCACCACCCGCACTTGGAACCATGTGGAGGCTGAGTGCCTGTTCCGGGTGGTGCGGCTGTGTCGGTGGGACCCTCGTAGGTCACATGTCCTCCTTGTAAGTCACGGCGGCTGGGAATCCAGTTTGGCTCTTGTATCACACAGCTAAGTCTGTAACCAACTGTGAGGTCGGGGTGTCATCAAGACCTGGCCAGCAGGCCACAGAGTGAACGGCACACTGAGGTGACCTTGGAGGATGTACTTGGCCACTCCGTCCAGCTCCTCAGCCGTCACAGCGGGCTTTCACCCCACAGCATGATCTTCTGAGAAACGTTTTCACTCGCAGAGATCAGGATGCTCTTCTGGGTTTATCGCTGAGAATTGGGGAGTTCAACCAGAGCTAGAAAGCCCTCTTTGTGGTGAGCCCCGCCTTGCTGTGGCTGTTGGAGGTATCAGCAGTCAGGACAACGCCCTCGGCGGGAGAGAGGATTCCGCAGCCCCTTCACAGAGCCTTTGTGTTTCGCAGTCATCATGAACCAAGGTCCTCGCTGGGTCTGGCCTGGCCACTCCCCCGATCCCTGCTCTCCTGCCGTCTAGCTGGGCTGCCCTCCCCGTCACAAGGACCTGCGCCCACCGTCCACTATTGCGCTCACCCTCTCTGGTCCCACCCCTGGCAGTAGCCTCAGAGGTGCTGTGGTCTCTGGGTTCCTTGAACCTCCGGGCGGTTCCTTCCTCCGGGGTCTGCACGAGCTGTCCGCACCTCAGCGTGTTCTGCCCTCTGGACTTCACTGGTCAGGGCATTCTGGGCACCCATGGCCCACGGCTGCTGCTGGCATGTCCGGGTGTCTCTCACCAGTGACACCAGGTGTCACAGCACTCATCATTTTCTAAGATCCAAGTGCACTTTTAAACAGGTCACCTGTTTTTTGCCCAGCTCCCCACCAGAGCATGGCCCCTCTGTGGGCAGGGCCCATGTTGGTTTTGATCTCCACTTTCCCGAGCCCAGAGCAGCGCTGGGCACAGCAGGGTGGGCTGACAGCAGACCCGTGGGCGGCGAACAGCACCCTCGGATGCTCGGTTCACCCACCTCCAGCAGCACCCACGGAAACTTGGTTCACCCACCCTCAGCAGCACCCACGGAGACTCGGTTCACCCACCCCCAGCACAGCCCCACAGCTCTGGGGAAGCTCAGTTCACCCACCATCAGGAGCACTCATGGAGACTCGGTTCACCCACCCCAGCAGCACCCTCGGAGACTCGGTTCACCCACCCCAGCACAGCCCCTTGGAGTCTCGGTTCACCCACCCCGGCAGCACCCTCGGAGACTCAGTTCACCCACCCCCAGCAAAGCCCCTTGGAGTCTCAGTTCACCCACCCCCAGCACAGCCCCTTGGAGACTCAGTTCACCCACTGTGCAACCCCCTTTCCCTCCTCGCTCTCCTGCCAGTTCCAGCCTCCACCCTGCTTGCCCTCTCCATGTCCAACCTCACTTCGGCCTTCCTTCAGCTTGGAACCGCCTCGCTCCCTCCCTGACAAGCTCCTATTCATCCTTCATAATCCAGCTCAGACACTCCCTCAGGGAGCCTTTCCCAGAGGCCCAGCTCTGCGACATCCACAATGACCCACACAGACCTCTGTGTCCCCGCAATGGGGAACAGCATGGATGCCAAGAACACCCCTAAGTCACGGACTGAGAGAGGCCCCAGGACTTTTGGCCAACTTCCCACAGGGCTCTGAGCGTCAGCTGAGGCACACTGTGACTGGGGCTTCCCTCGTTGCCAGGCCCACAGTCCGGCAAAGGTCCCCTCCCTCCGCCCCACTCCCACCCCTGTGGCTGCGTGGTTGCTGAGTGAACACATCCCCATGTGCCTGAGCCCAAGCTGCCCCTTGGGCCATCAGCCCCGCCCCTCAAAGCCTCCTGCAAAAGCCCCTGGTCAGAGCTGAGCTTGGAGTCCGGCCGCCTGGTGTGACCACTACGTGCCCAGCAGTGCGGGGCGAGACCAGGCCTCCTCAGCGTCCCCTCAGCACTTGGACGAGCTGCAGAGCCCGCCGAGAATGGAATGTCTTCCTCCCAGGAGCCAACATAAACAGCAGGGTGTCCGGCTTTCCTAATTTAGTTGTCGATGGCTCTGGCCAGCCACAGAGGTCATTTGAAAATGCAGTGAGACCAGAGGCCACCACACTGTGGGAGACACAGCAGGGCCCACCGTGGCGTGGAGGCCACCATGGCGTGGACAGCAGCGCCGACGGCAGGTTCTTTGCTGGGGACCTCCCGGCCAGCAAGGCCTGGCAGTCACTCTTCTGCCCGGTCGGTGGCCGTGCTGGGCTCGTCTATCTGGGCCCGGCCCTCTGGGAGAGCTCTCGGGCAGGGAACACCCTCAGCCGGGGCTTCCTCCTTCGGGAGAAGGGCAGGGCCGGTTTTGCTCAGCAGCTGGGCCTGTGACTGTCTGGCCACGCCAGGAGCCTGCTCAGAACACAGACCAGCGTCAGCCGCGTCACGCACATCGCATCGGCCCCCACGTGTGTCTGACAGGGACACTTGGATGCCCTTGGCCAACAGAGCTTAGGAAACACGTCCTGGGCCTCCATGAACACCAGAGGCCTGCACTGCCATTTCCTACCCTTCTAGGGATGAGCCTGGAGCCACCTCCCTCCCCACTGGGGTTCTGCCCGGCCTGCCTGCTGTGCTCTCAGGGCACCACGGCCTGTCTGGGGGCACACGTCCTGGCTGTGGCTCCATCTGTGCCTGTGGAATTGCTTATGTCATTGTGGTTCCAATGCTCCTCTCCTCAGGGTCTCTGCACATCTCTCTGCGTGCGCAGAGCTGCCAGCGACCTGGCTGGGCAGGGTGAGCGACGCCTGCCCGCGATGTGGTCCCAAGCACAGTGGACCTGGAGAAGGTTTAACCAAAGGCCTCGAAGCAGCGGCCTCCATGGCCCAAGTGCTTGGCTGACGATGTTCTGCTCAGAGGCCAGCAGGGCGTGGGCTCAACGGCTGACTCCAGGCCACCAGGCAGGGTCCCCCAAATTAGTGTTATAAAAAGAGAAGGGCCAGGCGCAGTGGCTCACACCTGTATTCCCAGCACTGTGGAAGGCCAAGGCAGGCGGATCATGAGGTCAGGAGTTCAAGACCAGCCTGGCCGACATGGTGAAACCCTGTCTTGAAGAAAAGTACAAAACTTAGCTGGGCGCAGTGGTGCACACCTGTAGTCCCAGCTACCCAGGCCTGAAGCAGGAGAATCACTTGAACCCAGGAAGTGGAGGTTGCAGTGAGCGGAGATCACACCACTGCGCTTCAGCCTGGGTGACAGCGGGAGGAGACTCCGTCTCAAAAAAAAAAAAAAAAAATGGAGAAGCAAGCTTGCCTCCTTAGTAGTTTTTTTTTTTTTTTTAAAGATTGGTTTTAAATAACACAAGTCTCTTTAAGTTGAGGCTCCTAACATTTTACAGATAAATCTGTACTTGATCTTAGCCCAAAGGCTGAGAAGCGATTACTAAAGAATCTAATATCAGATTTTTGAAAAAGAAAATCTAACACCAAGGGATGAGTACTTTCTAAAAATCCCGAAAGGCCAGGGGCCCGGCCAGGGTCCTGCAGGGTGGCCGGAGCGGCCCTAGATGGCAACACACCCGATCTGGCCAGTCCCTCCCCCGCAGCTTCTGAGCATCATTGCCATGGACACTGCCCACCTCCTAAGGGGAGAACAAGTGTCTGCAGCCTGTTGATTTGTTGTAACAAGCTGAACTAATGAATCAGCCAGAGAACATGACTATCCGTGTTTACTGGAAATAAATCTGGCTAACGATGGATGTGGCCTTTTGGGCCAGGATACCCCACGGCCTTGGCCTGAACATCCTTGTGTGACCTACACAAGATCTTATATGTGACTAACTTAGCTGGACCCACAAAGGGGCGTCTGGTCAACTGGCCGTGACCAACGAAGGGGTGTCTAGTCTGCCGGCTGTGACTGATGAAGGGGCCGCTGTCCATCCCAGGCTGACTGAGGCCATGAGCACTGGACGCTCTTCCAGGCCTGAGACGTGAGTAAGTCAGCAGAGGGTTCTGGTGATGTTTGCCCGCTGCCTGATTACAGCAACTGCTTCGGGCCTCTCAGTACCTGTTGGGCATGCAGGGTATCGGGTTTGTGAGCTGCTGTCACGAATTTGTGCTACAAATAAATAGATTATAAAGGACACTGATGAAGCAATAGGCAAAAATTCTAATACATGATATAAAATTCATTATAGTGTATTATGTTGCAACAGAATGCTGTTATGTAAGATAATAGCATTATTGAAGGTTAAATTCCGATTTTGAATAAGCCAACAGTGGTTACAGAAGAGCTTGCTCTCTTCTGAGGAAATTCATCTGAAATATTTACGGTGAAGGGATATAGGGTTGGCAAGTTATTCTCAAATGGTTCAGAAACAATTGTGTGTGTGCGTGTGCATGTGTTCATGCACGCATGTGTGCTGTGAGAGAGAAGAGAGTATAATCAGGCCGTGGGACCAATATTAACAGCCGCTGGCACTGGGCGAAGGGGCATGTGAGTTGCCGGAGCTAGTTTTGTTTGAAATAAACTTAAAAATGAACCGTTAAGATAGGAGAGGGAGAAAGCAAAGCTGCAACGTGACAGGTGGCATTCAAGGACTCCGACAGCGCAGACGCGTCCAGGGCGAGGCGATGCTTGGCGGAACCCTGGGAATGCACCAGTGCCCGCTGTCGGGGCCCCTGGGACTCCATGCTCCCTGCTTCCTGGTGTATGGACAAGACAGGGCTGCCCCCCGGATCTGCAGGCTGGTCATGGTCCCCACCTGCACCACCAGGGCCCCAGGTCGTCCAGCCTGTCCTGCCTGAGGCAGAGCCGGAGCGGGGAGTCCTGGGCGATTGCCCTCCTCGGGCAGGGAGGGTAGGGAAGGCAGAGAGATGCTGCCCATGGGGCCACAGCCTGGTTCAGACTCTGGGGGCCGCCAGTGTGGCCATCAGACAGAATGTCCATCATGTGCGTGCTGCTGGTGGACAGAGTGCCCAGGTCACGCACCGTCCCTGCCTTTGTCTGTCTAAGCCCTAATTTGCTGACCAGCCGCCACTGCTCAGGGCGTGGCACACGAATCACGAGAGCACTCAGACTGTTTTTTAAGACCCCGTGTTAATACTTTTCCTGCAACAGACTGAGTGAACTGATAACTTATTTCTGCGCATTAACTGGAAATGCATCTACACACCAGGATTTTAACCCGGGGAGCTGCAGTGCCTGCACTCAGACTGGAGAGTCATTTCCACCCTAAAGCAACTCTGGATTTGTTAAAATCCACCCTGACGAATGGATTTTAATGATGGAGTTTTAAAAGCCCAGATGTTTGGATTGAACATCAGCTTGGGTGTCTCCCTCCCTCCCTCCCTCCCTGCGTCCTTCCTTCCTTCCTTCCCTCCTTCCTTCCTTCCCTCCTTCCTTCTCCCCCACTCCCTCTCTCCCTTCCTCCCTTTCTTTATTCTTTCTTTCTTTTTGTCCAGGGTCTCACTGTGTCACCCAGTCTGGAGTACAGTGATGTGATCTCAGCTCACTGCAACCTCAACCTCTCAGGCTCTGGCAATCCTACCTCAGTCTCCCGAGGAGCTGGAACTGCAGATGCCAACACCACACCCAGCTCATTTTTGTTTTGTTTTTGTAGAGACAGGGTCTTGCCATGTTGCCCAGGCTGGTCTCAAACTCCTGAGCTCAAGCAGTCATCCTGCCTCTGCCTCCCAAAGTACTGGGATTACAGGCACAAGCGCCGCACCTGGCCACACCTTATTTAGTAAGGATGTCTTGGAGAAAGGAAAATAAAAACTCCACCATTTAAACTATGGACACCGTACATTATAAGATGCACCACAGTTTTAGAAAGATTGAATACAAATGCATCCTAGAATAAACTACGGCATCACTGTGCTGCAGGGGAGAGACCAGCTCCGTTTCAGAAGAGATGAGAAGCGACACTGGAAGTCGCCGTAAAGAGCAAGTGTTTAGAAACGCCACTCACACGATGGAGACCACTGAGAGCCACGTCCTCAGGGTATTTGAATTATGGTGCAGGAGTACAACGGAATACTAGGCGGCAGTCAAAAAGGTGGGAATCGGCCTATGTATGGTGATACAGAAAAATATTTTAAAACCTAGTTTAATGAAAACAGCCAAAAGCAAACTATGACATCTATTATACTTCCTTTGGGCAAAGAAATTGCACATGCAGGTGTGTCTCACGCACAGGCACACAGCCCAGGTGTGCATGAGGAGGGAACTCCCAGGAGGAGGCTCAGGCGACCGTGGCCTTGTTATCTGTGGGTGGTTGGAAGCAGCTTTCCCCACACACCACTGTTAACAGCATGTGGATTCCCGAAGGTGTGCACATGTCACTTTTCTAGCAAAACGAACCCCGCCAGTGCTGTTGTAAAGACCAGAGTGGGTTCAGCGTTCCCTCAGTGCTTTCTACGGTTTTGTTTTTCTTTTCGACTTCTGGGTCTCTCTGTCACACGAAAGTGGAGCAAGGCGGTGCTGGCTTTTGTTGACGATGCTTGTGGATTTTGTGTTCCTGGGTTTTGATCTATTATCGTTTGTAAATAGACTCACTTTCTGATTCTCACGGAGGGGTTTGATTTGCAGGTGGAGACCGGGTCCACCCTCATTTGCATCCAGCGGCGCCCTGCTCACACGTGCTGGCCCTCCCTTCCGCACAGCAGGGTCTGAGAGGGAAGGCCACTTTCAGGTGAGCTGGCCAAACGGGCACTACTGTGTTACTTACGCTAGCAAAAGTGCCGACTTACCTGAATTGGGTTTCTTTTCCTGAAAGGTAATTCTCAGTTAATTTCCCCACACCCATGGTCCTGGGACCACGCTGCGTGGACATGTGTGACGTGAGGCCCTTCACCTGCGTGTGCCTGTCTCTCCGGTTCTTCTGATTTAAAGCACCAGTAGCAGCACAGTTAGTCGTTATCGGGAAGCGCAGCACAGAGCCACATTGCCACAGTCTGTGCAGCACAGGAGGCCACAGGTTCCTCCGTCAGCGTGGACTACACTTCCCACACAATGAACAGGCATCTCTAGGGAAAAAACAAAGCCTCCTCCCAGACACGCCTGTTCCTCATACTGAATGAACGCAGGGGTCGTTTCCACCCAGGGGAGGTGGGCGGAGAGCGAGGCACCTGGAACTGCGGCAGGGCCTGTCCGGGAAGCCTCGACCCAGTGCGCCTGGGCGTGGGGGTCCAGCAGCCTCTCTTGCCAGTCCACTCACACAGGAATCTCAGGTGGGCGTATAAAGACACCACCACTTTCCCCTTTCAAATCATCCAATCAAAGACAGAGCCCTTAAGGGCAGGGGTTTGCACTTCCAATGCCGGCAGATTCCAACCAGCCAGGCTTTCTGCCCCGGCCCCCTCCTCTCCCAGAGGCCGGGCCTTCCCCTGGGACCCCAGCTCTGCCCAGAGGCGAGCCCCTTAATGAAATCACAGCAAAAAGAGGCCCCAGCCAAGCTGCCCAAGCACCGTGGTAAACATTCGTCAACTGCTATTTCATTCACACCAGATGCTGCGTGGAAAAATTATGTCAAATTGATTTTAAACAAGAGCAAGTGATCTCTTTTCCAAGAATCTGAGAGACAACCTCATTCCTGGTCAGTGAGCCTGGCGGGGCGGGCACGGAGGGGAAAGGCCTTCTCTGCTTCTGGGCCCGGCCCACTGAGGCAGCACAGAGGGAGGTGCCGGAGCCAGCATGAGGCCTTATGTCCGGTTTTCTCCATGAGCTGTTTCAAAAGAGTTTGCTCTTAAAATCTAGTGTGATTAAAAAGTTGTGTGGGGTTAAGAGCAATGCTTCCGTACGTGTCCTGCAGGCCCCAGTGTGGACTGTTTCTCAGTCCAGGCCCACACACCATCCACTGCAGACACGGTGGGGGGAGGGTGGCGGTGGGGGGAGGCGTCGCGTTGGCCCCCAGGGGAAACGCACACCTGGAGGCAGAGCCGGATGGAGGGTCTGCAGCGGGTGTTGGTGGGGAGCCTGCCGGACCACTGCAGTTAGTGTTGTTGAAGTGAGTGAGCAAACAGCATTAGCTCTGCGACAGAATAAAATGCACCGCCTGTCCCAGGGCTGCGGGTCAGCAAGTGCAGCCAACCCATGTGGTGTCAACGACGGAGGAGGGAACACATTCCCCACGGACACGCAGTGTATTTTATGCAGCAGTTAGGATTCTGAAATTGGCAATCAAGAGTTAAATGTGGCCAGTCAGGCACAGACTCTGCAGTGGAGCCGCACAGGGTCACTTCAGCCAGGGGCTGCGCGTGGACACTAGGGGCCCTAGGGGTGGCATCGGATCTCTAGGGGAAAGTGGCAGAAATGGCTTTACTTCTCCTCAGTGGACAGGCGGTAGAGAGCTGCGCCCAGATCCTCCAGCTTCTGCTTGTCCTCCAGGTCCTGGTACAAGCCTTTGGGAACGAGGTCCAGGCCGTACAGCAACCCAAACAGGCAGCCTGCGATGGTGCCGGTGGCCGCGCTCTCCCCTGAAACGCAAACGCGGCAGTCGCAGTGGGCCCCGCCTGGCCAGGGCCTCCGAGAGACCCCTGGGGCTGGTCGCTCCTGAGGTGGGCAACACTTCCTCCTGCCAAGCCCCCATTCTGCTGGGGGTGGCTGAGAAGAGGGACAGGCCGGCTGGTGCGGTGGCTGCCCCCTGACATCCCAGCTACACAGGAGGCTGAGGCCGGGAGTCTCGAACCTGGGAGGTGGAGGTGGCAGTCAGCCGACGTGGCCTCTCTGCACTCCAGCCTCAAAAACAAAATGGAAACCAAGCGGGAGGGGGACAGGCGCTCACCTCTCCCTCCCTGGGGTAGGCGCCTGTGTGGAGAGGTGTCTCAGCACTGAGTCAGCGAGGTGCCGGGACTGTGCCTGTGCAGAGGGAGGCAGGGAGCTCAATGCCGCACAGCCCCACCACGGATACAGGGCCACGGAGGAAACCCCACCAGGGGCTTAGCTGGCTCTGCGCAGAGCCTTCCTGACCAAAAGGGCCACATTTGTCTTTTCCCAGCTCAGGTCTGTGGTCAAGCTCAGCTCCAAGCCTCACCGAGTGAGGCAATTTCAGCCAGTCTCATAGAACCAAAACAGCCACTTGCACAAGGCAGGGGGTTGACCTCACGGGTAGGAGCCGTCTGGAGCTGCCGCAGCCACTCTGCTGGGCTTCTTCCTCCGCCTCCATGGCCGGAGACGGCCAGGGCACCACAGAGCCAGCATGGATGGAGCAGGATGTGAGCCCAGGACCCAACTCCAGCCTGCAGTCTGCGACTTTGCACAGAGGCTGCAGAGCAAAGATGACGGTGACCTGGGCACAGAACCCCGTGAGGGTGGCCAGCCTGAGGCAGCGACGGCAAGGGCTAGGGCCTCCACACCTCCACTCCACCCTTCAAGGCCTCACTGCCCTCCGGGCTCGTGGACCAGGCAAGAGACTCCGGGTGTGCTGGAGCTCATGGCAGGAACCTGAAGCCACACCTGTATCCTGTGATGTCCACCCATGAGCACCCTTGGGTCAGCAGGTGTACCCTGGAGCCAGTGCCATCCCAAAGTGGATTCCAGAAAGGAAGAGAAGAATGCATATCCTGGGGGTCAGGAGGGGGCCCCTGAACACCTGTGGCCCTAGGACACCCCAATGGGATGCTTCAGGAGAAGGCTGCTACCTTCCTGGAAGCCACAGCCATTAAGAAGGGAACATCTCACCTCCATGAAACATGGCCCGGTGACACAACTCAGTCCAGCTGTTGCCTGCTGCAAGGAGGGCATCATAGGCTATCATGGGGGCATCATGGCCTCGTCTTCCCCCTCGACCTTCCGAGCTCCACTTCCTGTAGGTCTGACAAGAGAGCCGTGCATCAGCAGATGTGCCCAAGTGGAGCCACATCTGGGAACATTACAGCACAAGCTTTCTGGGTCGATCCTAGTCAACTGCCATTCCATCCATCCACCCACCCATCCATCCATTCACCCAACCACTCATCCATCCACCCATCACCCATTTGCCTACCCATCCATTCACCCACCCTTCTACCTACCTGCCCTTCCATCCACCTACCCAACTACCCATCCATATGCCCACCTAACTACCCACACACCCATCCATTCACTTGTCCACCCATCCATCCACCCACTCACCCATCCATTCACTCATCCACTCACCCATCCACACGTCCACCCACCCACCCACCCACTCATCCACCCACCCATCCACTCACCCACCCACCCGTCCATTCACTCATCCACTCATCCACCCACCCATCCACCCTTCCTATGCACTCATTGAGCACCACTGGTGTGCCAGACATTGCCCCCGTTCCAGTACAGGCTTACTTTTTCCCTCTCTTCTGCATCATAATTGTCAGGGAAGATGGCTTTGTTTTCTGAGTCTTTACTGATCTTCCTCTCCTCCAAATAAAACTGCCATTTAGCTTCAAAGTAAAACCAGTGCTCCTGGTATTCTAAATGTAAAGAACAGGATGAGCTGAACACAGGGGCATCCATGGAAAGAGGGTGGAGGCACTGGGGCAGGTGCAGGGTGGGAAGAGAAGCAGGGATGCCCCTCCACCCAGCTGCAGGCACGTGGAGCGTGTGGAGAAGCCGAGCACCTGTCCCGGAGTAAACAACTGAGCGACTGTCCAGAATTATGAACATGATGACATTTGTAGCTGCTTTTTTCTTTCTCTCTTTTTTTTTTTTTGAGATGGAGTCTCACTCTGTTGCCTAGGCTGGAGTACAATGGCGCAATCTCAGCTCACCCTAACCTCTGCTTCCCGGGTTCAAGCAATTCTCCTGCCGAAGCCTCCCAAGTAGCTGGGACTACAGGCTTGAGCCACCACGCCCGACTAATTTTTGTATTTTTAGTAGAGACGGGGTTTCACCATATTGGCCAGGATGGTCTCAAACTCCTGACCTCAAGTGAGCCACTTCTGTGCCACGGAGCCAGGAGGCATGCAGGCTGCCCAGACCCAGGCCCACAGCCGTCCTGCCTGCACACATCCCACCTCCTGTTCCTAGGCACCATGGGAGCCACAGAGGGCGGGAGCCGTGCAGGCTGCTGAGTGGCTGTCAGGCCCGAGGGACACGTGTGGTGGTCGCATGCAGTGACGAAGCACAGACCTGTCTGCCTGGATGTGGTGGAGAGTGCAGGGAGCTGGAGGGCTGCAGTAAGGAGGCCCCACTCCTGCCACAGAGCTCCAGGCCACAGGGAGTCCAGGAAGGCCCTAGGCCAGGCCCTGGACGAGGCTCGTGGGTACCCAGGACTCGCAGGCCCTCCGAAACTTGGGGCCGACTTGGTTTCATACAAGTCAAAGTGCAGGCCCCTCAGGGTCTTGTTCAAGGAAATGAAACTGGCAGCGAGAGATGCAGCAGTGAGGGCGGCGGCCACAGGTGCGTCCCATGAACCTGCAGGGCCTGACACTCCTGGTGAGCGTCACCGTGGACCTGGCGCAGACTCAGAGCCGTGCCTCTCACCCGAGCCAGCGGCTTTGGCCAGTTTGGAGATAGACATCTGAGGAGAAAAGCAGAGAGCTAGTCTGTGAACTGTCCTCACTGCCTCACTGCAGGTGGCCGTGTCAGGTGGACCGGCTGGACGCCCAGAGCAGCGTCTCCCGAGGGTGTCCCCCAGGACTTCTGTCCTCTGGATGATTTTAGGTGTTCTGTTAAAAAGGGTTCTGTGTCAAGGGAATTCATTAAACTCTGGGTTAAACAAATTTGAGATTAAACGGATTTATTTGGAGGACCGTTTCTCAGAGCTGTAAATGGTGTCTGTGCACTTCAAATTCCTAAGAGAAAGAATAAAGCTTTCCGAAGAACAGTCGGAAACAATCCATGAACACAAAGCGGAGGTTTCGCTGGTCGGATGATTCCGACTGTGCTTCAGAAAACGCTTTGAGGATACCATTTTGAATACCAGGGTTTGGGGAGAGCATTCGTTAATGTACTGTGAATTCAGTAATGGCGTGGCCCATGCCCTACGGCTCACCTGTTTCAAAGACAGGTTAGGACGACTCTCCTGGGGTTGGGGAGACGACTTAGCCCATGACTGCAGACAACGACCTCGGAAGAAACCCGGGCGCCAAGGCTTCACCGTCCCCCACTGCTCCCACACCCAGCAGTCACGAGGATGAAACCGCCACAAATAAAATGTGTAGTGGCCGCCAGACGTGCTCCGCAGCCGCGCTTTCTGAGGACGGCCACGCTGGGGGGGACACAGAGCAGCGACTCAAGCAGGTGCTGACTGTGTGGACACTGACTTTCTTGGTCCCATCAGCACAGGCCTGGTGGCTGCCCCCGAGCCATGTCCAGGCAGATATCCATGGCTGCACCCCCCGTGGAAAGCTGGGCACCAGCCCCCACAAGGCATTTCAGAACATGCCCCTGCACCTTGCAGGGGAAATACAGGGAGTCACTGGTTTTTCTATTTCGAGAAGACGTCAGACCCAGTGTGGTGGCTCATGCCAGTAATCCCACCACTTTGGGAGGCTAAAGTGGGTGGATCACTTGAAGTCAGAAATTCAACAGCAGCCTGGGCAACGTGGTGAAACCCTGTCTCTACTAAAAATACAAAAAATTAGCCAAGCATGGTGGGCACCTGTAATCCCAGCTACTTGGGAGGCTGAGGCGGGAGAATCGCTTGAACCCGGGAGGTGGAGGCTGCAGTGAGCTGAGATCGCGTCATTGCACTCCAGCCTGGAGACAGAGCCAGACTCCATTTAAAAAAAATCAAGAAGACTTCAGCCTCAAGCTTTTTGAAAAACAAGCAAACTTGATCCTATATTCAATCCTCCCTCTTTCTCCAGGACAAACTGGATACCTTATTTCTTATTTCAACAATGAAAGAGGCCAAAGGCTGCATGAAGCTGCCTGTGCACCTCCTGCCGCCCGCTCCCCTCTTAGAGGGCACCTTCCGTGGGGTGGAAGAATCTTCTGGAATGGCCACAGACTTCCTAGTCCCACACCTGCTGTCCCTGCATCTGGCCAGCCTCATGGGGCTCCTGGGGGAGACAGCCCAGCCCTGAGCTCGCCCAAACTGGCAGAAGCAGAGCTCTCCCGGGCGTACCATGGGTCTCACTCACAGCCCAAAGGCTGCCAGTAGCTTGGTGCCTCAGGCTGAGGTGGATGGGGACAGGTGGACCTGCTGGAGGCAAACGTCCTCAGGGGACACAGGTCTCTCTGAGGCTCCATGCGGGGAGGCAAAGCCCTCCCAGGTGAGGGCAGAGGCGGACTGGTCAGGAGCAGCATGGGGCCTGCCCTGTGAGGCCAGCTCTGCTCATATGGCCCGGACAGCCCTTCCAGTTTCATCTAAGAGCGAACGTGCCTTGAAGTATTGGGGGCCGATGGAGGGGCTGAGTCTGTGCAGATCTGCTCTGCATGTGGACTGGCCAGGCCCTGGCCAGGGCCGGGGAGCTGCTCACCTGCTGTATGCCGGATGGTCTTCCTGCAGTACTCTTCCGCCAGCGGCACCGCCCTCAACATGTCTCTCCCCCACTGGACCAGCGGCTTTCCTTGTGCGGCGAACGACACAAACAGGGCTGTGCACAGGGAGCCCAGGAAGCCTGGAGGGGCGGGGAAGGGAGAGAGGCACCATCACCTGGGCCACTTGGGAGGGTCCTGCGGCCACTGGGCACATTGTGTGGGACCCCCGGGGAAGGGTTTGCTTGTTTTCTGTCTTATCCATGTCCAGGTACACAGTTCAGCCGTAATAACCACGTTCACACCATGAATGTTCTCCATCCTCTCTAGACCTCCTCATCCTCCCAGACCAAAGCTCTGTCCCCACTCCACTCACCCCACTGCCCTCCCCAGCCCTGGGCTGCCCCCGTTGACTTGTCTCTGGATGTGACCCGCTCTGGGTGCCTGCTCCTTATGGAACCACATGAGATTTGTCCCTTTGTGGTGGGCAATCCCACTCACACGCATCCTCAGGTTCACCCACGTGACCCTGCCACGTGATTTGTACCTTTGTGGCAGGCATATTCCACTCACACGCATTCTCGGGTTCACCCACGTGGCCCTGCCACATGATCTGTCCCTTTGTGGCAGGCGTATTCCATTCACACACATCCTCGGGTTCACCCGTGTGGCCCAGTCACGTGATTTGTCCCTTTGTGGCAGGTGTATTCCATTCACAGACATCCTCAGGTTCACGCACATGGCCCTGTCACATGATTTGTCCCTTTGTGGCAGGCGTATCCCACTCACGCGTCCTCAGGTTCACCCACACGGCCTGCCACGGCTTCCCTTCCTCTCCGTGGCTGAATCACATTCCATGCACAGATGAACACATTTTTGGTTGCCCGTCATCTGCATGTAAATGCATGGGCTGCCTCCGCCTTCGGCTGTTGGGAACCATGCCTTGTAGACTGTTGGCATCTGTGGCCAGGGATTATCAGTTAATGAGCCTGTGCAGGCGGAATGCTTAGGTGGGGGCTCTCCTGACGCAAGAGACCCTGCAGAGCTCCGGGGCCATCGTGCCCACTGGGGTGGTGGCTGTGCAGGGCCAACTCCTGCGCCCTGCTGGTGCCTGGGGCTGTTCTCGTCTGACTTCTGGGCGTGAATTAGCAGCTGGTGAGCTCATCAGCACAGACAAGCTCAGAGTTCATCTTAGAGGCATCTTGTCCCCTATTGTCTTTGGTATGTCAAATTTTACAACTATTTACTGAAAAAAAAGTGTGTGTGTGTGTGTGTGTATTTTAATAAAATATGGTTAGGGAAGAAGCCAAGTCCGGGAGGCTGTCCTGGTCCATCTTCCAGGGCAGGGGCTTCTGGGTGTAGGTACTGAGCTCGCCCCACAGTCCACACAGCCAGCCCCGTGCCTCCCTGAGCAGGCGGCACTGAGCGCACAGCTCTCAGGGAACAGCCATGTCCAGCCCCACTGGGTCCTGTTGCACGGGCCTCACTAGACGCTAGTGTGGAATCCACTGGACAGGACTTGGAAGAGACTGATCTGAACCACTCAGAATGATCCTGGCCATAATGAGGCTAACAATGCCCGGGGCTGGCAGGACAGTCCTAGAAATCCCGTGGTCACTGTCCAAGTGGAGACAGCCCCAGGGAGGCTGGCTCTTCAGACATGAGCTCGCTCCTCTTACTGCCAGCCATCATGGGGACTGCAGTGTGCAGAGTAGTAGTGGCAGGAGGAGAAGTGACAGCCGTGGCACTCATGATGTAGCACCAGAGACGCAGTCTTGCGGGAAGACCAGTGATGGCTGTGGTGACAGTACCAGTAGCCATAGCAACAATGGCGGTGGTACTTGTGATGAACAGTGTGGTACCAGTGACTGCAGCAGTGGTTGTGGTATTAGTGGTAGCACTAGTGATGGTACCATGTGGAGGAACCAGTGATAGCAGTGGTGACAGAACCAGCAGCAGTAGCCATACTGGTGATGGGAGTACTGGTGATCAAAGCGGAGCAGCAGTGGCACTACTGGTGGCATTGGCAGTGTCACTAGCGACAGCAGCAGTAGGGTTGGTGCGGTGTTGCTGATGGGAGCAGCCGTGGCAGGGGCAGTAGTTACAGCACGCATGGCCGTGCAGGAGAGTGGTAGCC
The DNA here is from genome assembly GCA_963574635.1 of Cheracebus regulus. Classification (NCBI taxonomy): domain Eukaryota; kingdom Metazoa; phylum Chordata; class Mammalia; order Primates; family Pitheciidae; genus Cheracebus; species Cheracebus regulus. The sequence goes on from CAUYQU010060605.1 coordinate 38,586, forward strand.
CACGTGTGCCAAGCCCTCGCTCCACTGGGCACTGCTCCCAGGGCATCATCATGCCACTCAGTCTTCACGAGACTTTGTGGAGGGCCTGACGATCCCCTACTTGTGGACGAGGTGCGTGGGGCTGAGAGGTTGTGTTGCTTAATTTTGGAGCCGTGTTAGCTTCAGAAGGGTTGGTTCTGCTGGGGACCCTGTGGGTGTATGTGAGGCCCACGCCCACCCAGGAAAGGGGCAAACCCGCTGTCAGGGTGCCGCTGGCCAGAGGCAGGCCCCGGAGTGGGTGCCACGTACGTCCTCACCTTCCTCTTCTGTGTACACAGGGGCTGTGACACTGCCGTGCCGGGCTGTCGTGGGGCGCAGATGACTCTAAGCCCAGGCTGGGCCCAGGGTGAACGGCCACTCAACACGGCCGCTCCTTGGAGCACGGCCACCCACGACAGACCATGCAGAGATGAGCCGCAGAGACGCTTTCCAGTGGCTTTCGGGCCACTCTTGGAGGCACACAGCAGGGCCTCTCGGCCTGGCAGGCGGGCTGCAGCAGCAGCAAGTCTATGACTTGCTCTCAAGCCCAGGGCTCTGGCCCGGTCCTGACCTAGCCTACGGCTCTGCCTCTGCATGGCGACGCTGCAGCTCTGGGCTCCGGGGAGCAGGCAATGCACACAGCTCTAGGCTTGTGGGAGGCCGAGGCAGGCGGATCACCTGAGGTCAGGGGTTCGAGACCAGCCTGGCCAACAGGGTGAAACCTCATCTGTACTAAAAATAGAAAAATCAGCCGGGTGTGGTGGTGCACGCCTGTGATCCCAGCTACTCGGAAGGCTAGGGAAAGAGAGTCGCTTGAACCCGGGAGGCAGAGGTTACAGTGAGCTGAGATGGTGCACTGCACTCCAGCCTGGGCAACAGCAAGGCTCCATCTCAAAAAAAACCAAAAAACAAAACAACAACTGTGGTTCTTGCTGCCAGAGGTGGTTTGAAAATGGAAAAGAGAGTGGAGTTAAAAAGCACTTTGAAGTGTCGATTTCATAAAGTCAAACCCTTAAAACACATTTGTTCATTATCATAGAAATATATAAATTATTCAACATTAAACATGTGAAATAATTTTTTTTTTGTCACCCAGGCTGGAGAGCAGTGGCACGATCTCAGCTCACTGCAATCTCCGCCTCCCGGGTTCAAGTGATTCTCCTGCCTGTCTCCTGAGTAGCTGGAACTACAGGTGTGCGCCATCATAACTAATTTTTGTTTTTTTTAGTGGAGATGGAGTTTCACCATGTTGGCCAGGCTGGTCTTAAACTCCTGACCTCAGGTGATCCACCTGCCTTGGCCTCCCAAAGTGCTGGGGTTACAGGCGTGAGCCACCACGCCCGGCTGTGGAGGTTTTAATTTTTAATTTGTATCCAGTTGTACCACTTAGCTAGCAGGAGTCCAGCACCGACACCCTTCCCGGCCTCTGACTCTGCCCCACTGTTTGGGTCGCATGCCTTCCCTCTTACATTTTAACAACTTAGCAAAGTTGCCTGGGAGTCCACTGCTTATGCCATCTGTCCCCAGGGTAGTAAAAGCGCACGCCTGGTTTGCCACGGACTCAGCGGCGGCCAGGCCTGCAGAGCTGCATGTTGATCGAAGGCAGGTTGTCAGGTTGTTTGCTGCTGCTGTCGGAGAGGGGTGGGCAGCTCTGCCCTCCTCATTGGGACGCGAGTCACAGCAGATACTAAAAGGTAATCTTGAACAAGGGTAGCGTGGCTGTGGGCTGCCTTTGAATGTGCGTGGGGCTGGGACTAAGGGCCGATTGCAAGTGAGAAGTTGAGTCATTTTTGCTTCTGTAAAATGGAAGCTGATGAGCCACCTCCTCATTGCCTTTCAGTCACGCCGCAGAGTCAGGTGCTGCCGCAGCCACCCCAGGCTGGCCTCCCAGAGGCCTGCTTTCCACAGGACAGGCTGGGGACGGGGACAAACCCCAGTGAGCAGCTGGCCACCTGGCACAGTCTACAAGGAAGTGCCATGTTAAGGGGGCGACTATGATCCAACCTGTTTCACCCTCACACAGCCCGATATGCAGGTGTCATTCACATGTGGCAGTTGCCCCATTACAGGTGAGGAACCTGCGACCCAGGGGGTGGAGGTGCTCCAGTGGCTCCCATGGCTCCCATGGCCTGTGGGTGGTGGGGCCCACCCAGTGTACAGCAGGAAAATGCAGAAATACCATAGAAACCCTGGTTCCTGATCCCACCCGCACTGAAGCATTAGTGCTTTTCTCTTCCTTTGTTTCAACACGAATGATATCAAAACCACTGAGAGTTCTTTCCCTGGCACAATTTCTTCAGCGTCACACTTATTGCCAATCCTGCTTTTGGGTTGAAAACAGACCTTAGCAAAGCAAGAGGTTAAAAAATAAGCCACCTCCCTCAACAAATAAAAAAATCAATGTGATCCCATGAGATTTCCAGCCTGGTGCCCAAGGCAGGAGACCCTCACCGCAGGCACGCAGCAGGTGCAGGGTCAGCTTCTGCTCCTTTAAGCAGACGTGCAGATGGCTGCAGCTCCAGGCTCCCACCCCTGCCCCACACTAACCTGTGGGATGGTTGTGGGTCATCCGGCCACACTCGACGCTGACCTCAATGAGGGTCTGCAGCCGCTCGGGCTTCCAGTATCGCAGGCCAATGCACATGGCCTTGGTAGCCGCTCCAAACCCCGAGCCTGTGTGGAGAAGGAAGACCTGGTTTAGACTTCTGCTCCAGTCAGTCCACTTCTGACAATCTAGCTTTCATGAATAATTTTAAAAGCATAAAAGTGTGCATTAATAACATATTCATCAGAGTGTGGTTGAAAAGAGGGAGCCACAGGCAGCCCACTCAGGTGCCTGCAACGGAAAGGAGACGGGACTAGTTGGGATGTGTCCGTGTGTCGGGCGTTAGTCACTAGTTCGGATGTGTCCGTGTGTCGGGCGTTACTCAGTCACTAGTTTAGTTGCGTCTGTGTGTTGGGCGTTACTCAGTCACTAAAAGCAGAATGCTTGGTGGCCTAGGGATACGCTCATGATACAAAGCATGTTTTCAAGGTTTTCCTTGTAAAAACAGTTTCATTGAGTTATAACTATATACAACAAACTACACATAATTACACGTGCACGATCCTGATTTCTATGCAGGTGTACACCTGTGACCCAGCACCCAGCTGCAGAGTGAACTCCTCTGTTGCCCCAGAAGATGCTGGTGCCCCCTTTGCAGTCTGTCTTCCTGCCTCTCCTCAGCCACTGCTGCGGCCATGCGCATCACTCCTGTGTCCCAGGCCCCGTGTGAACAGAATCAGCAGAACGTGCTGTGCTTTCCGCCTGACTCCTGCCACTCCGCATAACTGCTCTGAGAAGCGCCCAGATTGCCGCAGATCAACAGCGATTCCTTTTTATGGCCAGATAGCTCCCCGTTGCATTGATCTGCCGTGGCCGCTCTATCTGCTGACCTGCAGGGGATATTTGGGTGGTGTCCAGTCTGGGGCTCCAAGGTGAGGCTCCAGATCCTCGTGTGGACAGAGGCTGTCTCTTCTCTTGGGCAAATGCCTGGTGGTGGAGCCTCCAGATCATGTGGTGATGAATGAACTTTTTTGTTTGTTTGAGATGGAGTCTTGCTCTGTGGCCCAGGCTGGAGTGCAGTGGTGTAATCTCAGCTCACTGTGGCTCTGCCTGCTGGGTTCAAGCAATTCTCCTGCCTCGGCCTCCCGAGTAGTTGTGATTACAGGCGTGTGCCACCATGTCCAGCTAGTTTTTGTGTTTTTAGCAGAGACGGGGTTTCACCTTGTTGTCCAGGCTGGTCTTGAACTCCTGACCTCAGGTGATCCACTCGCCTTGGCCTTCCAAAGTGCTGGGATTACAGGCGTGAGCCACTGCGCCTGGCAGAATGTTTAACTTTTAAGGAAACTACCAAGGGGTTTCCAGAGTGGCAGAATCCCTCCCTGTCCTTCCAGCAGATCCGCCACATCCCTGACGGCACATGCTAGGCTTTTAAAAATTTTAGCCATTCTTTTAGGTATGTGATGATATCTCATTGTGGTTTTATTTGCATTTTTCTTAGGATGAAAGATGTTGAGCATGATTTTGTGCTTATTGGCCACCAACATATCTTCTTTGGAGAAGTTTTGCCCCATGTTTTATTGTTTTCTAAAAATCTTTGATAGGCCTAGCGCAGTGGCTCACGCCTGTAATCCCAGCACTTTGGGAGACTGAGGCAGGTAGATCACGAGGTCAGGAGTTCAAGACCAGCTTGGCCAACATGGTGAACCCTGTCTCTACTGAAAATACAAAAAGTAACCGGGCGTGGTGGCAGGTGCCTGTAGTCTCATCCATTCAGGAGGCTCTGCAGAAGAATCACATGAACCCAGGAGGTAAAACTTGTAATGAGTTGCGATCGCGTCACTGCACTCCAGCCTGGGTGATAGAGCAAGACTCCATCTCCAAAAAAAAAAAATTTTTTTTTAAATAATAGAGTTGGTGTCTCTCTATGTTGTTCAGACTGGTCTCGAATTCCTGGTCCAAGCGATCCTCCCGCCTTGGTCTCCCAAAGGGCCACTGCATCTGGCCCTTTCCCCTTTTTGTTTAGGCTTGCTTGCTTTCTTCTAAGTTGTAAGAGTTCTTCATGCGTTCTGGATTCAAGTCCTTACCAGATATCTGCTTTGCAAATATTTTCTCCCAGTTAGACTTGCCTTTTCATTCATTAAACAGAGTTTCCTGGAGAGCAGAAGAATGAATTTGGGAAGTATTCCTCTTCTTCAGTCTTTTGGAAGAGTTGTGTACAATTGATATTTCTTCCTCACATGTTTGGTGGAATACCCTGTGAAGCCATCTGGGACTGAAGCTTCCTTCCTTCTTTCCTTCCTTCTCTCTTCTCTTTTCTTTTGACGGAGTCTCACTCTGACTCTGTTGCCCCAGCTGGAGTGCAATGGCACGATATAGACTCACTGCAACCTCTGTCTCCCAGGTTCAAGTGATTCTTGTGCCTCCAGCCTTTTGAATAGCTGGGACTGCAGGTGTGCATCACCACGCCTGGCTAGTTTTTTTATTTTTAGCAGAGATGGGGTTTCACCATGTTTGCCAGGCTGGTCTCTAACTCCTGACCTCAGGTGATCTGCACGCCTCGGCCTCCCAAAGTGCTGGGATTACAGGTGTGAACCACTGTGCGCAGCCTGGGCTTGCAGTTTTCTTTGTAATTGCTTTTTTAAATTTGTTTGTTTGAGACAGAGTCTTGCTCTGTCGCCAGGCTGGAGTGCGGTGATGTGATCTCGGCTCACTGCAACCTCCGCCTCCCGGATTCAAGCAATTCTCCTACCTCAGCCTCCCAAAGTAGCTGAGACTACAGGTGCGTACCACTACGCCCAGCTAATTTTTGTATTTTTAGTAGAGACAGGGTTTCACCATGTTGGTCACGCTGGTCTCAAACACCTGACCTCAGGTGATCCACCCACCTTGGCCTCCCAAAGTGTTAGGATTACAGGCATGAGCCACTACACCTGGCCTTGTAATATCTTCCATAAGATGTAATGCTATTTAGATTATCTATTTTCTCTTGAGTGACCTTTGGTAGTTCATGTCTTTCAAAAAATTTGTCCTTTTAATCTAAGTTGTTAAATGTATTGGCATAAAATTGTGAATAATATTCCCTTGTTTTCCTCTTAATTTCCAGACTCTGTAGCAATTTTACTCTCTCATGGTTCATACTGTCTTTCTCTTTTTCCACATCAGTCTAGCTAAAGGATTATCAATGTCTGAAAGAACCAGCTTTTGGTTTCATTAATTTGCTCTACTGTTTTTCTGTTTTCTATTTTTAAGACAGAGTTTCCCTCTTGTTGCCCAGGCTGGAGTGCGGTGGTGCGATCTTGGCTCACTGCAACCTCCGCCTCCCGGGTTCAAGCAATTTGCTTGCCCCAACCTCCCGAGTAGCTGGGATTACAAGCATGTGCCACCATGCCTGGCTAACTTTATATTTTTAGTAGAGATGGGGTTTCTCCATGTTGGTCAGGCTGGTCTCGAATTCCTGACCTCAGGTGATCCGTCCGCCTCCCTCCTGAAGCACTGGGATTACAGGTGTGAGCCACCGCACTTGGCCTCATCTTCACTATTTTCTTTCTTCTGCTTTCTTTCAGTTTAGTTTGCTATGAGTTTTCTGGTTTTTAAATGTGAAAATGGAAGCCAGTGGTTGGAGACCTTCATGCTGAAATCACTGCCTGTAACTGTGGGTTTCTCTGCTTCTCTTCATGGCATTGTCAGCTTTTGCTTCATATAGTCTAAAGATCTATTATTAGGTACAGAGACACTTAGGCCTGTTATGTCCCCCGATGAACTGATTCATTTGCCGTCATGAAATTGCCTTCTTTATTCTTGGCAATATTCTTTGTTCCAAAATTTACTGTGTATGTCCAGCTTTCTTTTGATTAGTGTTAGTGTGGTATATTTTTCCATCTTTTAATTTTTTTATTATTTATTTTTATTTTTTTTTTTTGAGATGGAGTCTCATTCTGTGGCCCAGGCTGGAGTCAGTGGCATCATCTCAGCTCGCTGCAACCTCCGCCTCCTGGGTTCAAGCAATTCTCCTGCCTCAGCCTCCCAAGTAGCTGGGATTACAGGGGCCCACCACCATTCCCAGCTAATTTTGTATTTTTAGTAGAGACAGGGTTTCCCTAGGTTGGCCAGGCTGGTCTTGAACTCCTGACCTCAGATGATCTGCCCGCTTTGGCCTCCAAAGTGCTGGATCAAAGGCATGAGCCACCACTCTCAGTCTATTTTTCCATCTTTTAAAAAACTTTAAATCTATTTATGTTTTTATTTTTATTTTTTTATTTTTTTTAAAAAAAATATGGAACGCTTCACGAATTTGCGTGTCATCCTTGCGCAGGGGCCATGCTAATCTTCTCTGTATCGTTCCAATTTTAGTATATGTGCTGCCGAAGCGAGCATTATTTATGTTTTTTAAATAGTCTTTAAAATAGTCTAAAATTTAAAAACTTTAAATCTATTTATGTCTTTATATTTAAAGTGTTACTCAAGTGCAACAGGAGGTTTTGTTGTTGTTGTTGTTGTTGTTTAGTGTATTCCTTGGCGAGGCGCGGTGGCTCACACCTGTAATCCCAGCACTTTGGGAGGCCGAGGTGGGTGGATCACTTGAGGTCAGGAATTTGAGACCAGTCTGGCCAACATGGTGAAACCCCGTCTCTACTAAAAATACAAAAATTAGCCAGGCATTGGGGTGCATGCCCGTAGGTCCCAGCTACTGGGGAGGCTGAGGCAGAAGAATCAGTTGAACCCAGGAGGTGGAGGTCGCAGTGAGCTGAGATCATGCCACTGCAATCCAGCCCTGAGCAACAGAGCAAGACTCCATCTCCAAAATTAAAAAGGGCATTTCTCATAAGCAGCACATAGTCGGGAGGTGGGGCCTGCTTCTTTATCTAATGTGACGACCTCTGACTGTTATTTGGAGTCTTCAGCCCATTCGCATTTGACGTCATCATTATCATCTTGATTGTTTTCTACTTGTACTGTCTAGTGTTTGTCCTCACTCCCCCTTTTCTGCCTTTTGTGGGTTGACTGTTTCTCAAATGATTCAATTTTATCTCTTTCATTGGCTTAGTAGGTCTAACTGTTTTGTCATTTCCGCGGTGGCTTTTGGATTCATGGTGTCCACCTGTATCTCACTACAGGCTCTTCCTGTGGCTGGTTCCACTACACACAGTGTGGGAGCCTCACAGTCATCAGCTTCCAACTCTCCCCTTCCAGCCTTCCTGCTATTGCTGTCATACATTTTACTTATATTTTATAAACCATACAGTTCATTATTATAAGTTATCTTTTAAAGATATTTAAATAACATGTTTTAAAATTTTACACATTTCCCCATACAGTCACCATTTCTGTAGTGCTCTATCCCACTGCATCTCTGTGTGTCCCTATCATGCTCCTTCCTCTGCCACATGGATCTGTGTCCCTATCATGCTCCTTCCCCCACCACGTGGATCCGTGTCCCTATCACGCTCCTTTCCCCCACCACGTGGATCAGTGTCCCTATCACGCTCCTTCCCCCACCATGTGGATCCATGTCCCTATAATGCTCCTTCCCCTGCCACGTGGATCCGTGTCCCTATCACGCTCCATCCCCCACTCACGTGGGTCTGTGTCACTATCATGCTCCTTCCCCTGCCACATGGGTCTGTGTCCCTATCACACTCCATCCCCCACTCACGTGGGTCTGTGTCACTATCACGCTCCTTCCCCCACTCACATGGGTCTGTGTCACTATCACGCTCCTTCCCCCCACCACATGGATCCGTGTCCCTATCACGCTCCTTCCCCCGCCACATGGGTCTGTGTCCCTATCATGCTCCATCCGCCACTCATGTTGATCTGTGTCACTATCACGCTCTGTCCCGCGCATGGGTCTGTGTCCCTATCATGCCGTGTTCCCCCCACCACATGGGTCCATGTCCCTATCACGCTCCGTTCCTCACCCCTGCATGGGTCTATGTCCCTATCACACTGCGTCCCCCTGCGTGAGTCCATGTCCCTATCGCACTCTGTCTCCCCATGCGTCTGTGTGTCTGTCACACTTTATTTCACCGCGTGGGTCTCTGTTTGCACCCAGTGCAGTTTTCCTTCTGTCTGAATGACTTCCATTAGCACTTCTTGTTACGTGACTCCAACTCTGTGGGTGATGAATTCTTTCAGCTTTTGTTTGTCTGAAAAAGACTATTTTGCCTTCATTTCTGAAAGATACTTTTTTCAGGGTGTAGAATTCTAACAGGCCAGGCATGGTGGCTCACACCTGTAATCTCAGCACTTTGGGAGACTAAGGCAGAAGGATTGCTGAAGCCCAGAAGTTCAAGACCAGTCAGGGCAACAAAGTGAGAGCTCATCTCTACAAAAAAAAAAAAAAAAAAGTAAGAAACACAGACAAGTGTGGTGGCACACATCTGTTGTCCCAGCTATGTGGGAGGCGGAGGCACGTGGATTGCTCGAGCCCAGGAGGTTGACGCTGCAGTGAGCTGTGATTGTGCCACTGCACTCCAGCCTGGGTGACAGAGCGACACCCTGCGCCACCCCCAGAAAGGATGCTAGGTCAGCGTGGTTTTGTTTTTTTCAGTACCTTGATGATGTGGCTCCACTGTCCTCTCACTCGCGTCGCTCTGCCAAGACATCTGCCGTCATCATTACTGTCGTTTCTCTGTACATGACGTGTGTCTTCCTTCTGCCTGCTTTTAAGACTTTTCTTTCATATTACTTTAGAGCAGTCTAATTACTGTGTGCCTTGGTGTCATTTTCTTCATGTTTCTTGTGCTTGGAATTGATTTTCTTGTATCTGTGGGTTTACAGTTTTCATCAAATTTGGAAAAGTTTTCACGATTATTTCTTCAAGTATTTGTGCTGTTTTGTTTCCTCTGTGTTGAGGACACATGCACGTCAGGCTGCCTTAGGTCACCCACGGGTCCCTAATGCTCCTTTCATACCTTGGATTCTTTTTATTTGTGTGTCTCATTTTGGATAATTTCTGCTGCTTTGCCTACAAGTTCATTAACCTTTTCTTGGAAATGCCTAATCTGCTATTAATCCAGCCACGGACTCAATGTATTTTAAAACTCAGACATTAGCATTTTTATTTCTAGAAATGTGAATTGGGTCTTTTTTTAAATGCCTTTCATGTTTCTACATAACTTTCTGAACACATAGAATATCTAGCATTTTATGTCCTTGTCTGCAGATTCTGACGTCTGTGTTGGGTCTTCGTCAGTCTGGATTTATTTTCCTTCTCATAAACTGGATGCTTCTGATTCTTTGCAGGCCTCATATGCTGTTGCATCCTGGATATTTTCATAATCCTATAACTATCTTTGACTCTTGTCTTTGGATACAGTTAATTTACTTGAAAATAGTTTCATCCTTCCTGGTTTTGCTTTTAGGATTTAAGTCTTGGCTGGGTGTGCTGGCTCATGCCACTAATTCCAGCCCTTGGGAGGCTGAGGTGGGCAGACTGCTTGAGCTCAGGAGTTCAAGACCAGCCTGGGCAACATGAAGAAACCCCATCTCTACAAAAAATACCAAAATACTAACAACTGGGCATGGTGGCATGCACCTGTGGTCCCAGCCACTCAGGAGACTGAGGTGGGAGGACTGTTTGAGTCTGGGAGGTGGGCTGCAGCGAGCCATGACTATGCCACTGCACTCCATCCTGGGTGACAGAGTGAGATCCTGTCTACCAAAAAAAAAAAAAAAAAAAAACATAATAATAATAAAAAAAAAACTTGGCCAGCCGGCTCCCACCTATAATGCCAGCATTTTGGGAGGCCAAGAAGGATGGATCATGTGAGATCAGGAGTTCGAGACTAGCTTGATCAACATGGTGAAACCCTGTCCTTACTAAAATATAAAATTAGCTTGTGTGGTGGTGGGCATCTGTAATCCCAGCTACTCAGGAGGCTGAGGCAGGAGAATTGCTTGAACCCTGGAGGTGGCGGTTGTGGTGAACCAAGATTGCACCACTGCACTCCAGCCTGGGCAACTAAGCAAGCCTCCATCTCAAAAGAAAAATTTAAAGTTTGCTTTTCAACGGACATCATTACAAAAACAAAAAGGCAAGGCATAGACTGGGAGGAAATATTTATAATACATAGAGCTGACAAAGGATTTGTATCCAAGATATGTAAACAACACTTAAAATTCAGTAACAAATGCAGCTGGGATGAAGCAGACACACTGGTTTTCATGTTGCTTTCTTCACTCATCTGTGGCAGAGGTTGTCTCATGTCTTAGTACACACAGATCCACTTCACTCTTTTTAATGGCTGCATAGTATTCCATCATATGGATGGGCCACAATCAGTTTCACCATTCTCCTACCGAGGGACACTAGGCTGTTTCCAGGTTTTGCTAATGCAAACAATGATGCAAAGAGCATCCTTGTACACATACCTTTGCTCACTTGTTTTTGTATATCATCATCATGGGTATTTAGAATTTCTGGAAGTAGAAGTGCCAGATCAAAAAGTGTGTTCATTAAATCATTTTGATAGGCAATGCCAGATTTCCCTCTTAAGAAGTCATCCTGTCTACCCTTGTCCAGCAGGCAGCCGTGTACCTTCAGGAAGCTGTGTACCTTCAGGAAGCTGTGCACTATCTGCCCCACCAAAGAGCCCGCCTCGAGGCTTTTGCGGCTGGTGATCCACTTCTGCTCACACTGCCCCTTCCACATGCCCAGAGCATGTTCCTCTTGGGAACGGGGCTGCCAGAGCAGCTCGCCAGCTCTTGCCCTCTCGCCGTGGCTTTCTGGGGATACCTGTCTCTGCTGCTCTGGTGGAGAACACATGTCATTTCACAGAAACCCCTCTAGCCTCTGGGCTTTTCCTTTTCTGTCCCCTGAGTCTGCGTTCTCCAGCCTGAAAGAGCTTTTTGGGGAGGGAATATACAGGAAGTGGGGCTGATCACCGCGGTACTAACAACACAGCAAGTCAGCCGCCGCCCACGCTTTGTGGATAAGCATGGAGGACTCGGGCCAGGACAAGAGCAGAGGAAAGAGCAGAGGCTCTTCGGAGGCAGACACTGGGGCCACCGAAATACGGCTCCACCAGAAACACATCAGAGTGTTTTAGAGACACTCATGCAGACCACACAAGCTTTCACTGATGTGATAACAGAAAAGACCAACATGAAGGGAAAACAGTGGGAAATATCTCTTAAAGTAAACTGGCAGTGGTTGACAAAAGCCCTGTGGGGAGGCTGGGCGCGGTGGCTCACGCTTGTAATCCCAGCACTTTGGAAGGCCAAGGCGGGCGGATCACAAATTCAAGAGATCGAGACTATCCTGGCTAACATGGTGAAACCCTGTCTCTACTAAAAAAAGATACAAAAGTTAGCTGGGCATGGTGGTACGCGCCTGTAGTCCCAGCTACTGGGGAGGCTGAGGCAGAAAAATAGCTTGAACCCAGGAGGCAGAGGTTGCAGTGAGACAAGATTGTGCCACTGCACTCCAGCCTGGGTGACAAGAGCAAAACTGTCTCAAAAACAATATAAAGCCCCATGGGGAAGCCCAGTGCCACGTGGACGGGTGTTCCTTAAGGAGATGTCCCCGCTGGCCAGGCTGACCGGGAGGGGCCCCCACCCGTCAAAGGGACTCTAGGCAGATCTGGTCTCACTGAAGCCACCTGGAGATGCCGTGGGTTAGTGGGACACAGTCAGGTAGGGAGCACAGGGGCCCCAGCAGGGTGGCACGGGGGGGGGGGGAGAGGATTTCCCTGACCCTTTTCGTTGAACGGTGTGTGCCAGGCGAGGAGGTAGTTATTGGGCTTCAGCTGAGCACAGCTTTCAATGGTAGCTGGGTCTGGCCGGCGTTCTGGAAGCTTCTCGACAATTTCCACATAGCGCCTCACCATCTCCCGGTATAGATCATCCAGGCACCAGTAGTCTGGGGAAGAAAGGGTAGGCAGACATCAGAGCAAGCTGTGGTGTGAGCTGTGGCCTCCCTCCCGTGGGGTCAGGCAGGCTCCCCAGGGCTCGACACCCAAGGCCACAGCCCCAGCAAGCTTGTGGTAAGGCAAGAGGCAGACCAGCGTCTTTGGGGAGGTGGAGAAAGCTTTGGGGATCTGTCCTACGCAGCCCTGGCTGCCGAGGGAAGTTTAACATGCAAACAATTCACTGGCGATTGCATTCTGATTTCAGGCATTCTAGCATGTTGTTGCACTTCTTACTAGAGTTGCACCTGAGAATTTAGAAGAGACCCATCATGCTCATTTTCTAATGGTTCTATCCATGTGGCAACAAACGGAACCGAAACTGGCCTATGCCACGGGCTTGTAACGCAGATGGTGGAGGCTGATGCACCCAGCTCTGGCTCCTTCTTCTCTTGCCGGAAACCCAGGTACCACAGGGATGGCTGCCACCAAGAGGCATCCCCAGTCCCATGAGCGGTGTTCTGGAAACAAGCGTGGGCTGGAGGCACCGAAAGACCCTGGGGCACGAGGGCGAAGGAGCTGGACACAGCAGACACCTACCGTGTGCCCAGCATGGCACCTAGGAGCCCAGACATCCTCCCTCAGCAAGGGCTGGTTCTTATTTGCAATTTTGCCTGATAAGGCTCAGCGAGCTTATGTGTCTTTTCCAAGGCCAGAGCTGGCAAATGTGTTTGCTTGCAAGGTCTGAGCACTTCTGTGATTAACTAACCCACAGTGTGTGGATGGAGTCCACACAGCCTCTAAAATCAGAGCCTGGGTGCCCGGCCACGCCAGGACAGGCTGTGGCAGGCAGATGCCTAGGTGGGGCCGGTGAGGGCGCCCCTCCCGATGGCCACTTTAACACCTAGCAACTTGTTATCATTCTATACTCAAACTGCGCTCCGCTCTGGGCTTGTGGGTCAGCCCGGGAGATGCCACTGCTCACTTTTCCTTGGTGATGGATCCCCCTCCTTTGGGGAGGGTAGGGTGGGTATGGGTGGGGAGAGGGAGGGGAAGGCGGAGGCCTGGCCCACTCTCCATGGGGCAGAAATGGCACTTGGAAGCAAAAGACGTTCCTGCTGGTAGCTGGAGCCTTCCTCAGCTGCATCAGAGCCAGATGTCCTAGAGCGGATGGGCTGGCGAGATTAGGAAGGGTACTTCGCAAAGTCACTCCCTCCTCCAGGACTTGAAACCTCAGCCCGACAGCTGCAAACCCCTGCAGAGAGCGCTCAGGGCCCTGTGGCTGAAACCCCCCAGGAAGAGAGCCCAGGAGCAGGGACCTGTGGCTGCAAACCTCCAGAGAGAGTGCACAGGACAAACCCCCACCGGACAAACCCCCAGAGAGAGTGCACAGGAAAAACCCCCGGAGAGAGTGTGAGCGCGCAGGACAAACCCCCACCGGACAAACCCCCAGAGAGAGCACACAGGAAAAACCCCCAGAGAGAGCACGCAGGACAAACCTCCACCAGACAAACCCCCAGAGAGAGCGCACAGGAAAAACCCCCAGAAAGAGCATGCAGGACAAACCCCCCGTGACAGCGCGCAGGATAAACACCCCGGAGAGAGCGTGAGCATGCAGGACAAACCCCCACTGGACAAACTCCCAGAGACAGCACACAGGAAAAACCCCCAGAGAGAGCATGCAGGACAAACCCCCGGTGACAGTGTGCAGGACAAATACCCTGGAGAGAGCGCGCAAGACAAACCTCAGGAGACAGCATGCAGGACAAACCCCAGAGACAGCGCGCAGAACAAACCCCGGAGAGAGCGCGCAGGACAAACCCCGGAGACAGCGCACAGGACAAACCCCGGAGAGAGCAGAGAGAGTGCACAGGACAAACCCCCAGAGAGAGTGCTCAACCCAGGAGAGAGCTTGGGCAGAACAAACCCCTGGAGAGACTGCGCAGGACAAAACCCCAGAGAGAGCAGAGCACTCAGGGCTCTGCGGCTGCAAACCCTGGAGAAGGCTAAGGACAAGGACTGCATGTCGTGTCCTCCTACCGGCCAGTTCCCCTACCCAGCCCAGCAGAGGCCTCTGGAGAGTGAGGGGCAGTCCTGGGAGGCGTGGCCAGCTGGCCTGTGCAGTGTTGTCTATACACACGATGTTGTGCTATGTACACAGTGTTGTCTACACACATGGCTCTGTCCAGTGTGCATGGTGTCCTACAGGCACAATGCTGTCATGGGGCACAGTGTTGTCTACACGCGTGCTGCTGCCTGCATTCGTGGTGTTGTCTACACATGTGCTGCTGCTCACACTTGCGGTGTCTACACGCATGCTGCTGTCTGCACTCACGGTGCTATCTATACGCACGCTGCTGTCTGCACTCACGGTGTCATCTACACACACGCTGCTGTCTGCACTCACGGTGTCGTCTACATGCACGCTGCTGTCTGCACTCCCTGTGTCGTCTACACGCATGCTGCTGTCTGCACTCCGTGTCGTCTACACGCATGCTGCTGTCTGCACTCCCTGTGTCGTCTACACGCATGCTGCTGTCTGCACTCCCTGTGTCGTCTACACGCATGCTGCTGTCTGCACTCCCTGTGTCGTTGACACGCATGCTGCTGTCTGCACTCCCTGTGTCATCTATACGCATGCTGCTGTCTGCATTCACGGTGTCTACACGCATGCTGCTGTCTGCACTCCCGGTGTCATCTACACACATGCTGCTGTCTGCACTCCCTGTGTCGTCTACATGTATGCTGCTGTCTGCACTCCCTGTGTCGTCTACACGCATGCTGCTGTCTGCACTCATGGTGCTATCTACACGCATGCTGCTGTCTGCACTCACAGTGTCATCTACACACATGCTGCTGTCTGCACTCACGGTGTCATGTACACGCATGCTGCTGTCTGTACTCCCGGTGTCGTCTACACGCATGCTGCTGTCTGCACTCACAGTGTTATCTACACGCATGCTGCTGTCTGCACTTCCAGTGTTGCCTACATGCATGGTGGTGTCTTACGTGCACAGTATTATTCACATGCACAGTGTTGCCTACATGCTTGGAGTCTACATGCACAGTATTGCCTACATGCATGGTGATGTATGTGCATGGTGTTGTGGGTGCATGGTTATGTGTGTGCATGGATGTGTGTGCATGGTGTGAGTGCATGCTATGTGTATATGGTGTGTGTGCGTGGTGTATGTGCATGGTGTGTGTGCGTGATGTGTGTGTGGTGTGTGCATGGTGTGTGCCTGGTGGTGTGTGCAAGATGTATGTGCATGTTGTGTTCATGGTGTTTTGTGTGCCTGGGATGTGTGTGCACAGTGTTTGTGTGTGTTGTGTGCGTGGTGGTGTGTGTGGTGATGCGTGCACGTGGTGTTGCATGCACGTGGTGTTGCATGTGTCGTGTGCAAGGCATGTGTGCAAGGTGTATGTGCATGGTGTTGTGTGTGCATGGGATGTGTGTGCGTGTTGTGTGTGTTGTGTGCCTCGTGTGTGCATGGGATGTGTGTGTGGTGTGCATACATGGTGTGTGTGCATGGTGTGTGTGTGATATGTGTGCATGGTGTGTGCATGTTGTGTGTGCATGGTGATGTGTGCGTGATCTGTGTGTGTGGTGTGCGTGCAAGGTGTATCTGCATGGGATGTGTGTGCATGGTGTGTGTGCATGGCGTGTGTATGTGGTATGTGCATGGGATGTGTGTGTTGTGTGTGCATGTGTGTGTGTGTTGTGTGTGCATGGTATTGTATGCTCATGGTGTGTGTGCGTGTTGCATGTACATGGTGATGTATGTGTGGTCTACATGCATTGTGTTGTCTACATGCACAGTATTGTTTTACATGCACGCCCATGTTCATTGCCCCAGTTCTGAGTCAGGGAGGAGAGAGAATGTGGTAAGATCATGGCTTGGGAGACACGAGTCTGGCCGTCTCATGGGAGAGATGTGAGAGCTGCATTCCTGCAGGAATTTGTCACCTTTGCCTGCTCATGAAGCCCCTGGGTGGGGGTGGAGCTGCATGGCTTTGTCCAGGCTGGGTCTAAACCCAGCACGTGCCACTCAGTCACCAGCATGGTAGGTCCACGAATAGCCTTTCTCAACTCTGTCCTGGGTTAGCAAGCCTAGCCCTTCCTGAGTCCCCTAAAAGGATTCATTTTATTCTGGAATTAGATATGAAATGTGTATTTTACTGAAATTTAGCCTTTTCAAAGCAAAAAGAAGTCCGTAAAACAAAATGGCAACAAAAAGCGTTGTCTTTTCAGGTTAGAATTTAAGCTACACACAGATTTTCAAAGCTGCTAGTGTTGGGCTTCTCTCTGGGTCTCTTTCCTTTGGGACATTCAACTCCTGTCTCCCGTCTTCCCTGTCTGGTCTCCTGAAAGATAAATCAGTTTACAAAGCTGTCTGAGGCCGGGCACGGTGGCTCATGCCTGCAATCCCAGCACTTTGGGAGGCTGAGGTGGGTGGATCACCTGAGGTCAGGAGTTCAACACCAGCCTGGCCAACATGGGGAAACCCCGTCTCCACTAAAAATACAAAAATTAGCTGGGCGTAGTGGCACACACCTGTAATCCCAGCTACTCAAAAGGCTAAGGCAGGAGAATTGCTTGAACTCGGGAGGTGGAGGTTGTGATGAGCCGAGATGGCGCCAGTGCACTCCAGCCTGGGCAACAAAAATGAAACTCCATCTTAAAAAAAGGAAAAAGAAAAGCTGCCTAACTCTCCCAACTAATGTCTCAATAAAGAAAAGGCAAAATACCAACGTCCAGTAAGCTCGTAGCAAAAAGTCAAGTGTTTCCAAACGTCTTCCACCATAAGCCAAAGTGCCACTCTTCGTTATTAGGGCCTGCGGGCGAGATAGGAGCTGGCTCTGTGCCCTGGAGGCCGCGGCCAGGCGACACCTCCTGCTGTGCATGCTGGGCCCTGAAGCCGGGCTGCTGAGTGAGCCTCAGGGCAGAGATGCATCAGACGTGCCTTCGGCCACACTGGCCGCGCCACCTTCCCACGTGAACCTAGGTGCTTTCTCACACTTTGCTAGGCTGCTCCATTTAATTCTCTGTAACCCTGTGTGGAGGAAGGCCCTGGGAGGGAAGTGGCAGCTCCAGTGTTCCCACGGAGCAGGGGTGGGGAGCTCGGAATGGCCAGCTGCATTCCTGGGTGATGGCCAAGCTCTATGCACACAGCCCCCCTCTGCAGGCCTGGCACACACACACCTGCAAAACACTTCCCATCCGCGGGCCTGGCACACACACACCTGCGAAACGCTTCCCCTCTGGAGGCCTGGCACACACACACCCGCAAACGCTTCCCCTTCACAGGCCTGGCACACACACACACACCTGCTAACCACCTGCCGAGTGAGTCGGTGATAATGTGCTGGCAACACGGACTTGCCACTCATGGCCACGGATGCCACATGGAAGCAGGAAGCCACAGGGGCTGCACCTGCCCCTCTGACCTACGCTCACTCTAGCAGCAAAGCCAGGGTTTGCCAGACCACATGGCCCCGTGGCTCGCGAGGTGAAAGACTTGCAGTTCAGTTTACTTAAAGATACCAAATGTAGTTCCATTTGTAAAAGTTGGCCTGTCTTTGGAAAATATGTTGAAGAGCTAATGCACACTCCAACTGTTACTATACCTGCAGGCCACCATGACCTCAGTAGTCAGGGAGGGTGCTTACGAGCATGGGGGCCAGACTGTATGGTTCCCGTCCAAGCCTGCCACTCACTGGGCTGTGTGGCACTGGGTAAGTGCCTGCACCTCTCTCAACATCAGTTCCTTCCTCTGTGAGACTGATAAAATTAGCCTCGCGGTGACGTGAGGAGCGTATGTAGATAGCGTGCGTGAGCAGCTGGAACAGTGGCTAGTACAGAAGTGCTGTGGACTCAGCACTCACCATCGTTGTTTTTCTTTGTAGAGAGTGAGTCTTGCTGTGTTTCCCACACGGGTCTAGAACTCTTGGGCTCAGGCCATCTGCCCATCTCGGCCTCCCACAGTGCTGGGATTACAGACATGAGCCACTGTGCCCAGCCCTCACCACTGTTAACACAGCCCAAAGCCCCCCTCCATAGGCTACAATTTGTTATTTAAAGAAAAAAGCTAACCTTAAGAGAAATTTCAACTGATTTTTAGTGAGCTAAAAAAAACATGCTTGCTTTGGTTTCTAGAGAGGTGATTCCAGGAGTGATCCTGGAGGCGTTTTCTCATGACCCATAAACTAGATGCTGCAGCAGCACAGTGAACCCTCCTCCTCGTCCACAGCTGAGGACTGTGAAAGCCTGGAGCAAACTTACTTTCCTCCTTAAAAACAGCGCTGGAACGTCTATAACCCTTTTCACTGTATGAATTTCGTGTACTGTTGGGCCGACTTCCATTGGCGTGTTTGTGGAGTGTCCTGTGCTGCTGCCCTCCCTGTGGGCCCAGCAGGACCAGACTCATAGCCACAGACGCTGTCATTCACAAAATGCCCACCAAGTGCCACCGGAGACGGGACACATGGAGCTGGTGTGAGTGTACACACGGCATCAGACGCCCAGAGGAAGCCACGCTCAAGAGTGAGCACCCACTGTTTAAGGTGAAAACAAGCTGGAGCCTTGTTCCGAGCACATGCTCTCCCACAGGCCTCTGTGTGTGGGGTGCGTCTGCTCTGGGCTACGGGGACACAGCATGGGGCTGCTGGTCCTATGGGCACACGAGAGGCTGGCTGGAAAAGCAGACGCAGGAGCTCCTCGACGCCTCCCGGTCTCCAGCAAGCTGGGGAGCCTTATCTTATCACGGCACTTCAGCTCTGCTGTTATTTAGGGACCAGCCACAGGCTCGATGACATTCCTCCGCTGTGAGCACAGAACTAAACTGGGCATGTCCACGGCAAACAAACGGAATGGTGGCGTGGACACATAAGTGAAATTTCATTGACTTAGCCGTAGCCCTCAGATTTGAATTCTGTCATGATAAACAACACCCACGAGGTTTTGAACAGCTTGTAGGAAAGCTGGGCTGTGTGTCTGCGTACCTGCCATTTCCCTGAAATTCATGCAAAAGCTTCATCCTAAGATCAATTTGCTACTTAAAGGTATTTTAAGCAGCTTTGTCTCCAATCTCGTCCAATCAAGTTTACGTCATTTTCTTAGAACACATTTGTGTATGGGCAACTCTCCAAGCTGAACCATTCTGGGAGATGATATTCTAACCTTAATTCATTGGAATTTAGGACTAATCCCCAAACAGTATTAATGGATCCACATTTCAAACTGGCTTATTTTACATCCCTTTGTAATGAATTTGGAACAAAAAGGCTTAATCTCTGCAGAAGAAGTGAGCCCTCAGCTTCCTCCCACCACCGTGGCTGAGAGAGGCTTAATTGGCTTGGCTTTAACTCTATTAGCAACGCTAGGCTTAGTCTACGCTTTACAAACACAAGTGAAAAGTCACATTTAAAAATTGAATCTTAGTAACATGCAAAGTAATGCTGTCACCCCCGAGAAACCACAGGAGAAACACAATCTGCCGCGTATCAAATCTGAGGGACACTGGTGTCTATTAAATTGCCACTTTTGGCAGTGGCATCGGGTAACACTATCGGCTGAAGGACCACGCTGCCTTCAAAACTCTCGGGGGGTTACTGGGAACGTGAGCAGCCACAGCGTTCCCTCCGCCCTCCGCCCGCACAGCAGTGTGCGGCAGTGCTCAGTCCTACCTGTGGTGAGGGCCTGGGCGGTCGCCATGTGCATGATGGTGTTGTCACTCACAGGCCATTCTCCTGGTGAGAGTACAAGGTGGTCTAGGCCCCAGGAACGGTGCAGCTCCTCCTGAATCTTCATGCCTGCAGTGCTGTTCTCCTTGCAAGCATTTCTGTAGCCAAGCACATCACCGACGCCTCCCAGCAACATTGCAGCCTTGAATTTCTCCATCTCAGGAACCAGCTCCTCTTACCCTACAGCTGTGGAGTCTCCTGGCCTTTTGCTGCTTTCCGAGGCCCGCCTGACTTTTATAGTGGTCATTGTGCTGCTGTCGGAGAGTCCTCTGATGGCCAGGCGTGCCTTGTCTGTCTCTGCAGGTGGCACCAATGAGAGGACCTCTCTGTCCCCCACGTGGGAGGTGTCAGCTTCCTTCTGCGTCTGGACAAGAACCCGCTCCTCAGCAAAGGAGGCTGCTGCTTCTGCCAATACCCAGAGCACCGACAGAGCAGGGCTCCTCTCACTGGCCCTGGAAGGGGAGTGGCATTTCCTCGTGTGTGCCACTTAGGCACAACCCATCTGCTGTCTCTGTAGTTTTGCCTTCTCTGGACATTTCACATACAATGTATGGCCTTCAGTGTCTGGCTGCCTTTACTCAACATAATGTTGAGATTAATCTGTGACATGCAGTTTTATCTTTTAGAAAACTTTTCGATTACGTGTTTTTGATAGAAAACTTAAAAAAAAAAACAGTGTAAAGGGAACAAACTTTATCTAGCTCCTGTGTGAAAAATGATGGTGTTTCCTTAGCATGCAGTGTTTAACGGCTCTCAAATAGCTGGACCGCATTGTGAGGGGAAAGTCATCAGCAGAGGGCAGGCTTCGCTGGAACCTCCAATCTGGCCCTCGGTCAGTTCAACTGTTTACAGCATCCCTGCCAGCTCATGAAAAGAATATTCAAAAATATGAAGAGGCAGGGGTAAGGCAGAATGCACACAGCCAGGGCTCCTGGTTTGAAATAAATTAGGAAAACAGTCCATTTCCCGACCCTCACCCCTGGACAGGTCTCTGCAGAGGCCGGGTGCCCAGCGGGGCTGTCTCTCCCATCTCCCTCCTTGGGGCCTGGTTTCCATCAGACCCAGGGGAAGCAAAGGGAGTTACACCTGGACTGAAGAAATGCACCTGATAAAAATAAAACTCTTGTAGTATACAGCAAGAGAGTAGGAAGCATTTAAGTAACTGACGTTATATCAGCACTTGTTAAAATGGAGGTTCTGAAGCAGTGAGCTAAACTCACTCTCGACTGCCTGCTGATGGAGCCAGCCTGAGAAACAAATGGTCCTTCAAAAGCAGCATGCAGGCTGGGTGCAGTGGCTCACGCCTGTACTCCCAGCACTACAGGAGGCCAAGGCAGCTGGATCACCTGAGGTCAGGAGTTTGAGACCAGGCTGCCAATATGATAAAACCGTCTCTACTAAAAATACAAAAATTAGCCAGGGGTGGGGGCATGCACCTGTAATCCCAGCTACTCGGGAGACTGAGACAGGAGAACTGCTTGAACTCAGGAGGCAGAGGTTGCAGTGAGACGAGATTGTGCCATTGCACTCGAATCCGGGCAACAAGAGCAAAACACGGTCTCAAAAAAAAAAAAAAAAAAAAAAGCTGGGCGCGGTGGCTCATGCCTATAATCCCAGCACTTTGGGAGGCCCAGATGGGTGAATCATGAGGTCAAGAGATCGAGACTGTCCTGGCCAACATGGTGAAACCCCGTCTCTACTAAAAGTACAAAAATTAACCAGGCGTGGTGGCGCTTGCCTGTAGTCACAGACACTTGCGAGGCTGAGGCAGGAGAATCACATGAACCCAGGAGGCGGAGGTTGTAGTCAGCCGAGATTGCCCGACTGCACTCTAGCCTGGTGACAGAGCAAGACTCCATCTCAAAAAAACCCCCCAAAACCAAAAACCAAAACCACCAGCATGCATGCAGCTTCCCTATCCAAACAAGACAAGACACGAGGGGCGGCCCTGTGTTCCAACACCCATCATTTTAGGCAGAACTGCACTGCAGGGCCGAGCTATGTTGTTCTGAGGAATAACAGAGCCCAGCTCGGCACTTCAATTGATTCTCAGGTGGCAGAAACCTTTGCTGAGAGCACTTTCTGGCTCCTTCAGCAAACAGGATGGGATAAGGTTCGCTAATTAGTTTATTCAGTAAATATTTGCAGAGCCCTATTTTGTACTAGGAACTGTGGATGTAGCAACAAATGTCAGAAGAAAGTTTACCCTTGGCCCTGTGAAGCCTGAGGTCTAAAATGGATACAAACTTTTATTAAGCTGAAATAACACAATGACATGTACGACGCCACGAAGAGAAGGAGCTGACGGTGTCTACTAGGGAACGCCTGGCAGGTGCACGGCAAAGGTGCAGGTCTCTCATGTTCCTTGGACCCCCGTGCTTGGCCCCGCATTTGCCTCTGAGAAGGGATGGTTTGCAGCAGTGTGTGCCGGCACATGTCCCCCCAACACCCCCGTAAATCCCACCTGTCGAGGGATCTCTTAATTCCTCACCAGAGCCACATCAGACACATAGTGCACCACTGAGAGGGAACGCCGTGACAGAGCTGCCTGAGGATCTGGTTACCTGGCCAGGGCTGGTGGGCCACAGGTGGGGATAAGGACTTGCCTGCTGGTTGCTAGCCGGGGCTGTTCCGTGCCTGCTGGTTGCTAGGCCGGGGATGTTCCGTGCCTGCTGGTTGCTAGGCCGGGGATGTTCCGTGCCTGCTGGTTGCTAGCCGGGGCTGTTCCGTGCCTGCTGGTTGCTAGCCGGGGCTGTTCCTGCCTGCTGGTTGCTAGCCGGGGCTGTTCCGTGCCTGCTGGTTGCTAGCCGGGGCTGTTCCGTGCCTGCTGGTTGCTAGGCCGGGGCTGTCCGTGCCTGCTGGTTGCTAGGCCGGGGCTGTTCCTGCCTGCTGGTTGCTAGGCCGGGGCTGTTCCATGCCTGCTGGTTGCTAGGCCGGGGCTGTTCTTGCCTGCTGGTTGCTAGGCCGGGGCTGTTCTTGCCTGCTGGTTGCTGGCCGGGGCTGTTCTTGCCTGCTGGTTGCTGGCCGGGGCTGTTCTGTGCCTGCTGGTTGCTAGGCCATGGCTGTTCTTGCCTGCTGGTTGCTAGGCCGGGGCTGTTCCGTGCCTGCTGGTTGCTAGGCCGGGGCTGTTCCGTGCCTCCTGGTTGCTAGGTCGGGGCTGTTCCGTTCCTGCTGGTTGCCAGCCGGGGCTGTTCCTGCCTGCTGGTTGCCAGCCGGGGCTGTTCTTGCCTGCTGGTTGCTAGGCCGGGACTGTTCTGTTCCTGCTGGTTGCTAGCTGGGGCTGTTCCTGCCTGCTGGTTGCTAGGCCGGGGCTGTTCCATGCCTGCTGGTTGCTAGGCTGGGCTGTTCTGTCATCCCAGGGCAAGGACCTAGATGCTGACACCTGTAGGTAGGCATCCCTATAGCCAAGGAGAACTGAAAGGACACCACACCCAAGAGAAACCAATTTAATGCTTCTGTTCTCAGCATTTCACAACATGCAGGACTCAAGTGTATACAACAGAAAAAAAAAACCCACAACTGTTTGAAAAGCTTTTGTACAGTGATTAATATTTTGGTGTCTATTGACAATCCCTTAGAACTTCAAATCTCAAAAACAAAAAAGAACTGAAGATCTCCATCAGTTATACAGAATTCTCTGAATTGTATCAACTCTTCTGAACAGAACAATTACATGTCAAGAATCCAGGAAGCCTAGAAGGTGCTTTAATATTTTTGAGGTTTTTATGAAAGCCAGCGTTTTGTATTAAACAAATGCTCTCTGAGAATCAAAGCCTTCTAAAGGCAGACGTGGCCCAGCTTCCTGTCAGAGATTTGGAAGCAGAGCCTGGGGAGGCCTGTGACTTGCCCATCACTTGACCAGCCAAGGGCCAGCTGGGGCCAGGGAGCTCTCCGGGCTGCAGGTCCTCCCAGACCTGTCCCTGCTGGCCTCTGTGATGGCCTCTGCTGAGGAGTATTGCAGCCGCTGGGCACACGAACCTCAGCCATCGGATGTTCCTGAAGCCAACCCAGCTGTGTGTCTGGGCCGTGCTCACACTGCAGCTAGGTCATCTGCGGCAGGTGACTCTCCTCTTTCCTGGGGAGCAGCTCCAGCTGGTCCGCATCCTGCACGGTGCTGCAGGGGGCAGCAAGGCACGAGGGTCTCGGCACATGTGAGGTAGTGTCAATACAGTGATGTCCACAACTCAATACCAGCCCTCCACGCCTGGGCGGCACTCATGGGTCCTCCTTGATGAGGCAGACACGAAAAACAGATGATAACATGGCTCAAAGACAGACTTCAGCTCACCAATCAGATGAAGGTTTTGGGACTGGGTTTTTCGGACAACAATGTACATTTTAGCTTCCCGATGTGCACGGCTACACAAAGGTCTGGATGCTGGGTGCTATGGGCACCAGAGGAGGGTGGAAAGAACCTCATTTGATTTTAAAATTTATCATTCATCACTCATAAATGTTTTTCATGGAAAAATGTCTTTTAAAATTTAGTTAAAGAATATTAAAAACAAGTACTTTATGAAACTTCTCAGGCCGTTAAAGTAACATTATTGAATGAAATAAAAGAGGCCCACTGACACATCAACAGTGTGAAACAAACTGCTGGAATCGGGCCACGTGTGCTGTTGCTGTGCAAAGCTACATGTGGACTGACAACCATGAAATAATTTTCAGGTGAATGTCTAGAGAAAATGAAAACAAAAATAGAGCTGATAAATCTAGATATTCAATAATTCAAAAAATATAAATCTTGAATTCCTGGCACCAATTTTAAAAAACATTAGACTCTATGACAAGATCATCTTTTTTTTTTTTAAACACACATCAGTTTAACTCTGTAAATTGAATGCACACGTAAGATCATCTTCCTTAGGGCACATTCTTAACAGCTTTGATGTGTATAAAACACAGCATCCTGCATAGGACACACGCCGTTCCTCCAATGTGAAGGCAGCGTCACTTGGCGGGAGAGCTCTGCAGCATGCTCTGCGCTCCCACAGGCGGCACTACGGCTCTATCTTACTGTTCTGTGAATATTAAAAAATCATGCAGAAATCTCCTAATGCAACAGCTATGATGACAAATTTCAAACATCCAAAGCAGCTGTGTCCTGAGGAACTTCCTGCAATGTCCACAAGGCAGCCGCTGCTGTCCTCCGGCAGAATGGGGTGAGTTCTCTGGTTTCACGGCTGGTCAGGAATGACTTCTGGAATCAGCAACAATGCACCCAGGAACTGACCAAAATCTCCTGGCAGGATGCAAATCATTTCATAATCTTACTCCAGCTTAACTTCCCACCTAGAAAGGGCTGCGCTTTCCACCTGTGACTACTGGCCGTGCATATTCTACAAAATCATCTATAAGAACAGGCCAAGCTCCTAAAGGAAAGCAAACAAACAGAAAACCCGTTAGAGCACAGCTTTTATCTTCAAAGCATTGTGCCACATATCAATCCAACATTTACATTTCAAGAACCCAAATGATTTGAGACCCATACCATTCATGTTTCACAGAATGAACCAGCCCAAGTGACCCAGTTCTTTCACCCTACCAAGGCCAAGGTCAGGAGCCCTGGTGTGTGCGTGCCGACATGTCCAGGGGCCCGTGGGCTCACAGTGGCCCCATGTCCTCAGTGAGTGCTCCGCGAAGTCACACCAGTGGCTCAGGAAGGGAGCTAAATGGACCAACACGGAGCAGGAGAGCAGGAGGCACATTCCTCCAGTCATCGGCATTCTTGGCAGTGGGGAGGTGCTGCCTCCTGCCCATCTTCCCAAGTGGGACCCTCCCTGCCTCTCCCCACAGGTAGCCCTGAGTGCCCTCTGAGCTCCTGCACTGCTGCCTGGAAGGCTCTTGGAAGCTGCGCTTCTGTCGATATTCAACGATCCCTTCTTTCATTTGACAAGCATTTACTGGGTGCCTCGAATCTAGGGATGGTGCTAATTGTAGAAGACACGAAGAGAAATATAAGCTAAAACAGGAAGACAGACACGTAAACCACCTGTCACAAGGCACTATGCCAGTACTGAAAACAGATCACTGCCTGCCGAAGGGGGCAGTGAGGAAGCAAAGTGGGTGGGGTCTAGAGGGGAGGCCTTCCACTCAGAGGCCACCCCTTCCCTAACGTGGCAGCGTGCCCAGCACACAGCAGGCTCCAAAGGCCTGCTGATGCAGCGTCCTAAACACAGAGGAAGACAAGTATGTAGAGATATATTTATGCAAGTGGACGGGAGTTGGAATCTCCCAAGTAAATCTACGTAGCGCAATGCAGAACTGACCTAAGGCATCGTGTGGGATTAAGAATTTGGGAGTGGTAGTTTCCAAATACCTAACTCCATGGCTCTACCATGGGGGTCACATTCAATTTTGAAATGATTTGGCTTAGAGGACTTCTTGATTTAAACTAAATGTAAAGCCCTATTCTTCTTTTGCATGATTTACAGAAAATAATAAGGAAGGGGATAGTATTATCACCACCCCTATCTCAGTGATGGGGTCACCACTCTAGAAGCAGGAAAAGTTAACATTCTCAGGTGTAAGTTATTTCGGCCAATCATCTGAAGCACAATTTCCAGTACCTTCTTCATCGTAGTTAGACATATCATCTGCAATCATGTTTCCAAAGTCCAGCAGGAGATTCCAGGTGTCCCTCGGAATTGATCTTTTGTGATGTTCCTAATACATAAGAGAAAAAAAAAAAAACCCACCGGATTTAAGATACAGAGTTTAACTCTCTTATATTCTAGTGGCCTAGTGTCTTCAATTAATGAGTGATGTTCAGTTAATGACCTTCATTAACTTGATTAGGAATAAGTACAATAATAAAATTTTTAGAAGTTAAAAGTAATAGCGTTCTGCATAAATGTTAAGTGCTACAACAATACCAAGGTCCAAATATAAAAAGCAGACTTATTTAAAAAAAAATTTTAAATATTACAATTATAAACTCCTGTTTCTGTTAATTTTAATCTTGTTACCTGTCCATTAGCTGCATCTAAATATATATATTAATGAACAGCTCATAAGCTTGTCTTACATTTTAAAACATTAACGCTACCAAATTAAATGTAGTTTTCTGCAACTTTTTTTTCCCATTCAGCATTATGTTTGAAACGTATCCAGGCTGGGTGTATGAATCTGCGTTCATTTGTACGGCTCTGAAGCTGTGCTCCGTTGCACCAATGTTCTGATTTTTAAGTCTATTCTCTTATGGATGGTCACTGGCTTTTCCAGTGTCCTGCCATTACAATGACCCTGTGAGCACCTTCATCCCCACCTCTGCACACAAGAGCGTGAGGTTCTGTAGGAAACATCTGTGATTTAGGTTTGACCTCAGGTAAGGCGTAAGAGGGCTGCAGAGGCAGCATTACAGACCTCTGGATATTTCGAGAGAAGCAATGCAGCACATGATGTAATGAAACACGGAGCTGCAAAGAGGCCTCCCTGTGGCAAACCCACAAGACTGAGTGACATCACCTTCCACATACAGCTCCACCCTCCACCTGCCATGCTCTCTGGCTGCCAATCTCAGATGAGGAAACGGAGGCATGTAGAAGTGACCTGCCCAAGGCCACAGGACTCATAACTGGCAAAGTCCGTGTCACCCGGTGTCAGCTGAATCGAGGCAATGCGGGTTGTGGCCCGACCGTGGGTTGGGCGGTGGAAGGCCACTTCTTTCACTTTCGTGGACAGAACAGCAAGAGGTCTGGGCTTCTCTGCCATCACTGGGCCTGGGCCACTCACTTTCAACAACCCAAAGCTGCACCTGCTGCCAGCAAGACAGGTTGGTATGACGCAGCCCTGCCCCACGCCAGCAAAATGTCTCTCTGGAGGCCCACGAAGGCCTCCTTTCCTCCTGAGCACGGTAAGACACACTTGTAAATGGCCTCGGACCATGGACACAGGCAGTGGCTGGGCACCAAACCAATCTACAGAAGTGTGGTACTGGCACCCTGTCGGGGATTCAGTTCTCAGTGAAGACAGAATTACCGTCCAGATCCTCGGAGGAGACAACACGGGCTGCTGGGGTGGCACAGTCTCCAGGACCAAGAGGACCTGCGGATCTCTGTGTGGGACGCTCGTCTGCTGAACACCCCCTCCATGCATGTGGGATGATGACATGCAGCCTCACACCTACCGCCTCCCTCCACAGTGGGCACAGAGCGAGATGCGGGAGGACACTCACCAGTAAGAATGTGTTCCAGAGATCTAAAAACTTAAACCTTCCAGATAACACTAATTTCCAATATGCAACAGCCATTTCTAAGTCTGGCAAAAAGAGAGAAAGAGCAGTTAGTAAATCTCACCGCCTTTTCCCACTGTACAAAAAACAACGACTTCTTAGCACATCAATATTTACTTAATAAAATGTGGCAATGTCACCCAAGAGTCATGAGTCCTAATCTCTACGGAAGTGCTCCTGAGAGTCATATGTAGTCTGATTTTATAAATCTGGGAAAACTTCTTTAAAAAGGATTTGTATACTAAGTTACTTGGATATGCATATAATTTCCCCTAATTAATCAATTATGGAGACTCGCATTTCCATACATATCGAGTGTTCTTTAAGCCTGACCTGATATGGATACTATTAATGCATATCATTTGTTTTTAAAAATAGGCCACTGGCCTGAGTGTTGAACATCAAAGGGCCAGTTTAGACAGGAAGGGACACACTGTTCTCCAAATAGACCCGCCTTGTCACTACTTGAGCTGAGACAGACTCTGTTTCACAAGTAATTATAGACCCTGCAGAGTCAAGACCATGGGCACCAGCAGGGAAAGCATTCTCACTGACACAACGACATCTACACATCTGCATGGCATATGACAATTCAAAGCCAATGCCCTCACTTTCCCCCACGGGAAGGTAGTGATTATTTCACGACTTCTATACAAATCTCTGCTACTGAAGATGTCTAACAGAATATGAATGGTGAGTTTCATATTCTATTAGAATATGTCTAATAGAATATGAATGGTTGAGTTTCATATTCATAATAGAATATGAATGGTGAGTTTGTGAAATACTGATTTATTCTCTGCTCACCGGAAGCTTGATAACTATTTATATATGCTTGACACAGCAAGTACATAAAGGGGTTCAGAATTCCATTTTTTTAAAGTAACCTCCTTTATTCATGTTGAATAGTGTTCACCACTTTTAGGCATAAACAAATAGTTATATTTACGTAAAATAAGCTAATGTGAAAAGCAGATTAATAAATATGTTAGGTAATATATTAGTTCAAATGCAAAATACACAACTAAACACTTTTCAAAAGATTTTTTTCTAAATCTGGCTTAATCCCACTTAAACAGAAGTTATTAGTTGGAGCTCTAGCAAGATGACCACGGTTGACTGTTATTAAAATGGGATAAGCAAGAGGTGTCTGAGTAGCACCAACTTTAAATAAAATGCCTCCATATTTCCTGTGCAAAGGCTTCATTGCCACCTTTCTCAGTTCTGAATACCCTGGAGTCTTAATCAAGAAGAAAGACAGAGCCAGAAAGTTCCAAGTAATTGAGACCCGGAACAGCTCTCTAGACCTTACCGACGGGACCCGCAGTAAAATGCTAAGACGATTAGTCTTGTCCTGCTTATAAGTCTACATCCTTATCACTTAGGAAGGACATTAATTGAAATCTATATTCAACTCATCTTAATGATGTAAAGCTCTCACATTGAGAAATGGAGGTGAACCTGGGGAGGAAAAAAAGATAAAGTTTTATGGCATATATTTAATCTAGTTACTTTGGGTTAGTTTTGGTCCTAAAAACTTTTCTTACAAAGGACCTGATTTGTATGTTTGTCAATCACATTATCAAAAGTATATATATGATTTTTCAATATTTATTATTATTTATATAAAAATGTTTAATATTGTCCTCATGGACTTAGCCATTTGCAAAACAGTTAACAACAACAAAAACAACAACTCAGAGGGGCAGAACTTGAGAGTGGAAATTAAGACCAACAGCTACTCTGGTGGCTACATCTTTATAGCCGCTATTGTCTTTCCAAGAACCTTTAAAAAGTCTCATCTCCTAAGTGAAAACATGTTAGAAGACAGCATTACTATTTAAAATTCATGCTTATGATGCTCCACTCAGGATTAGACAATGAGGAGGTGTTCTTTGTCATAAAAGGACCTTAGGGCAGACATAAAAATTAGCTGGCTCTCATGAAACCTTACTTCCTCAAACATCAAGATTCTCAAAGCTGGCCGGGCACAGTGGCTCACACCTGTAATCACAGCACTTTAAGAGGCCAACGCAGGAGCATCACTTGAAGCCAAGAGTTTGGGACTAACCTGGGCAACAAAGCGAGAACCTCATCTCTCAAAAAAAACAAAAACAGACAAAAAAAGCACCACACACACACACACACGATTCCCAAAGCCAACTAATTCCAGACTCTAGCCAGCATGAAACTATATAATATGTTTCTTACATTAAAACAGAGCCAAGTAACTTTATTCTCTGTATTAGGTTAACCATTAGTTAAGTGATGAGTAAAGCATAATCTTACATAAAAACAATAAATACAGTACACACAATCTTCACACACACATAGATACCCAAATGGCGACAGACACACACACACACACCCCCACAAATATAGAGACACAGACACAGAGACACCACACACACACAGAGACAGATACACACACACAGATACACACAGTGAAGGAAATAAAGGGTAAATCTGTGTCTTTTGACTCCATGTTTCCATCGCAGTCCATGCTTTTTCTAGGGACAGTTAAACACTTGTCTCAACCTCTTCAATTTTACTTAATTCTTCACAAGACAGATTGTGTAATAACATGCTATACTTTGGAAAACTGACTGCTCTATTTTTGGGTTATAGTCATAAAATTATTCTTGCTTTCTGTTTTTAAAAGCCCTCAAAAATTTTTTCTAAAAATAGTGTGTAATCTCTTTGAAGTGTTCATACAATCTAATCATTTTCCCAAGGAGGCTATTGTTTTCTTTAATAAAATTTCATATTCTCTCAGCTACTCTCATGAAGCAAAGAAACAAAACCATTAATGCTTCCCACCCTATAGTGAATGATTCTGATAAAGTGTCTACAAGAGTAAACAGGTCCTTGTTCTCAGTGAGGAAATCAAGGATAAACTATAATCTGTTGCAACTTTCAGTGCTTTCAATGGCCTGTTCTGCCACTAAAAGCCCTGATGCTTAAGGGAATTCATAAAATGCAGGCTGAACACGATAGGTCCCGAATCTCAAAAATGTTTCAAAACCCTATCTATATACTGATCTTTGTTGAAAATACGTGCAGAAAGAAAATAAATTTTGCTACTTTGAACTGGGCAATTAATTTAGACTCTATAACCTCCTGGAAATGACCACGGAATGAAGCTGTGGCGCCCAAATTCCTGAATTCTGTCACGAATCTGGGCAGATTCCGCTGGGCAGCCCTTCTCCCCGTCATGGCCTCCTATGGGGCGGCTGGGCTTTGCTGCGCAGAGCGCGGCAGCCTCTGCAGGAGCAGTGCTTCTGCCCGAGGCACCCATGCTGTGAGGAAGCCCACTGGGGCAGATGGGGCAGGTGGGAGGCCATGATGGGGAGAAGGGTTGCCCAGCGGAATCTGCCCAAATTCCTGACCCAAAGGATCATGAGCTGTCAAAATGACTGTCATCTCCAGCTACTGTGTTTTGAGGTAGTTTGCTGTGCAGTCATTACTAACCCAGACGGAGGGCCTGGCTGAAGCCCAAGGGCCTGCGTTTCCAGGAAGCTCTGCAGTGATGCTGAGGCTGCTGGCTTTGCCAAGGGCCTAGAAAAGCTCCGTAATACTTTTCTGTATGTGTCAAGATAACATGGCATTATAAGATAAACATTCTTAAAGACAATACCTACACATGACAGTCAGATAAAATGCTAAGCTTTCTTACATTTTTCCATTTCAACATTTAAATGAAGGATCCCCTGGACTGCAGAGTATCAATAAATATATATGATTATCTCTAATAGAAGCTCAATTATCCTAAGATTATGCTGAAGATTAAAATAACAGTTCAAAATAGTCAGAAAAAAAGTTTTATCATTCACTTAAGTTTCAAAGTGTCCTTCCTGATAACCATTTAACAATAAAAAATAATTGCTATGATTTTAAAATTTGGATCAGATTCTCACTTTGGAAAGGAAGCTGGATAGGCCTTTGAGAATTAAACTGCTCAAAAGTACAGCATGACCAGACTTTCCTTGAAAAATCATGATTGTTACACTGAGACCTGAATTGGCCAAATTTTAGAAAAGTGTGAGAAGCAGTATTTCTTGTTTGGGTGACTATTGCCAGAGAAAATGGGGGTAGAGGATCAGGAAACAGAGAGAACTAAAAAAAAAAAAAAGAAAAAAAGAAAACAACAACCTGCATGAGATGGAAGAACACCCACAGCAGAAACCAGCACCTGTTAGGAGCCCATGGCCCTGTCCTCATAAGCGACAGAGCCCAAGAACGCTGAGGAAGCCCAACCCACGTCTTCCTCTGCACCATTATTCTCTTGTCTGTTTGCCCTTTTTTTTTCCCTGTCGCCCAGGCTGGAGTGCAGTGGTTCAATCTCAGCTCACGGCAGCCTCCACCTCCCAGGCTCAAGCAATCCTCTTGCCTCTGCCTCCTGTGTAGCAGGAACTACAGGTGTATACCACCACACCCAGCTAATTTTTGTATTTTATTTTTAGATGGAGTCTTTATCTGTTGCCCAGGCTGGAGTGCAGTAATGTGATCTCAGCTTACTGCAACCTCTGCTTCCCAGGTTGAAGTGATTCTTGTGCCTCAGCCTCTTGAACAGCTGAGACTACGGGTGTGCACCACCACGCCCAGCTAAGTTTTTGTATTTTTAGTACAGATGGAGTTTTGCCATGTTGCCCAGGCTAGTCTTGAACTTCTGACCTCAAGCGATCCGCCCACTTTGGCCTCCCAAAGTGCTAGGATTACAGGTGTGAGCCATCACACCCAGCCTCCTTGTTAGTTTCTAGAAAAGACTGGTAAGGGTTTCTTGAGAATACTGATGATAAGTTACCGAGTTATCAGGGTCTAAACTAAAATGAGCTTTAACTTTAATTTTTGCCTCAGCCTCTCAGAAAGAAATAGAGTGGAACAGAGAAGATGAAAAATAAGAGTTTTATCGTAGAAAACCAAATGTTTTCATTTGTTAAAAGTAGACTGAACCTGCCATCTGGTATGTAGCTCATAAATCGAGTTATTTTACAAACAGAGTTATAAACAGAGTAGATGCAGAAATACTTTTCAGTGCAGACTTTTCCCTTAACATGCTGGTAAGTCATTTCTCCATTCAGAGGTAAAATAAATCTTTAGTGCCTTTAGAATCAACATTGAAGAAATACACCCAAAACTCTTCTCCTAACTTACCCAGTCATAAATGAGTGAAAGAGAAGGACTATGATACTCAGGAATAAAATTACTCTGGGAGCAGAATAGGCCAGGCAGGAAAGGAACAATGGAGTGAGAAAAGGGAGAAAAGCTGAGGAGAGGAGAGAGCAGTGCCAGACAGTCTTAGACAGCAAAGCCAACATTTCTGTGTACTACATGCCTGCGTGAGCGTGCACACACACACACACACCCGCCAAGAGGGAGCACCATGAAGTCGAAAAGCTGCCCGAACCATCTTCCTTGTGAAGAGTAGGAAAACTAATTTCACTTAAAAATGAGCCCTGAGATCAAACCCCATACAATGCCATTTTAAGAAAAAAGATACGAGCTGGGCGCAGTGGCTCACGTCTGTAATCCCAGCACTTTGGGAGGCCAAGGCGGGTGGATCACGAGGTCAAGAGATTGAGACCATCCTGGCCAACATGGTGAAACCTCGTCTCTACTAAAAATACAAAAATTAGCTGGGTGTGGTAGCGTGCACCTGTAGTCCCAGCTACTCAGGAGGCTGAGGCAGGAGAATTGCTTGAACCTGGGAGGCGGAGGTTGCAGTGAGCCGAGATCTCGCCACTTCACTCCAGCCTGGCACCTGGTGACAGAGTGAGACTGTCTCAAAAAAAAAAAAAAGAAAGAAAGAAAAAAGATACTACACGGTGGCTCATGCCTGTAATTCCAGCACTTCGGTAGGCTGAGGTGGTGGATCACGAGGTCAGGAGTTTGAGACCAGCCTGGCCAGCATGATGAAACCGTCTCTACTAAAAACACAAAAAATCAGCCAGGCGTGGTGGCACATGCCTGTAGTCCCAGCTACTCAGGAGACTGAGGAAAGATAATTGCTTGATCTCAGCAGGCAGAGGTTGCAGTGAGCCGAGATGCAGCCATTGCACTCCAGTCTGGGCGACAGAGCAAGACTCCATCTCAAAAAAAAAAAAAAAAGATACTACAAACAGAATGTCATGCCTAGAAAATGAACACGTGCCAGGAAACACACCAACAGAACAGACTGAAAGTGCAATTGTGCAATCTTCAGCCAGGCATGGTGGCTCATGCCTGTAATCCCGGCACTGTGGGAGCTTCAGGTGGGAGGACTGCATGAGGCCAGCAGTTTGAGACAAGCCTGGGCAACACAGTAAGACTCCATCTCTCCAAAAAAAAACTTTAAAAATTAACCAGGTACAGGGCATGTGCCGATAGTCCCAGTTAGTTGGGAGGCTGAGGTGGGAGGATTACTGAAACACAGGAGCCTGAGGCTGTAGTCATGATCACACCTCTGCACTTCAGCCTGGGCAACAGAGAGAGACCCTCACTCTAAAACAAAATGTTAAGCCAGGTGTGCTGGCCCATGTCTGTAATTCCAGCACTTTGGG
Organism: Cheracebus regulus; assembly: GCA_963574635.1. Classification (NCBI taxonomy): domain Eukaryota; kingdom Metazoa; phylum Chordata; class Mammalia; order Primates; family Pitheciidae; genus Cheracebus; species Cheracebus regulus. The sequence goes on from CAUYQU010060605.1 coordinate 73,515, forward strand.
AGGCTGAGGTGGGAGGATCGCTTAAGCTCAAGAGTTTGAGGCTGCAGTGAGCTATGACTGCAGCACTCCACGCCAGCCTGGGTAAGAGAGCAAGACCTTGTCTCAAAATAAATTTAAAAAAAAATTTTTTTAAGTGTGACCAGTGACTTCAAAATAGGCTAAAGGACATTAAGAAATGAAACAAAACATGAAAGACCACAAACGAGAATTAGGAAAATTTAGAAATTAGGAAATGACACTCAAGAATTAGAAACAACGGAAAATCATTCTGGAAATAATGAGAAGGCAATGAGGGAGATAAAGACAGCCATACTCTGCATTAACGTCTCAGCCAATGACAGGCTGCATATGGGACAGCGATCCCACTGGATTGCAAAAGTGCATTCCTACTGCACCCTTTCTATGCTTTGGTGTGTTTGGACACACCAAGCCTCACCATGGTGTCACAGTTGCCTACCACACTCAGTACAGTCACACGCTGTCCAGGTTTGTATCCCAGAAGCCACAGGCTGTGCCAACCCACTATGCATGCAACAGGCTACGCCACCCAGGTTTGCAAATGTGCACCCTGTGATGTCACACAAGGATGAGACTGCCTAACGCTGCACTTCTCAGATCCCATCACTGCCATTATGTGACACATGACTGAAATGACTTCAGAGGAGGAGACGGTGAAAAAGGAAAATCATTTTTATAATTTAAAAAAAAAGAAGTATAGATAAAAAAGACCAAGAGAAAGTGACCCGCACTGCTGAAAACCTAACTCCACAGAGGACCCAACTCCAATTATGTGGCTAATAACAGTTTCCGTGGAGACTAAAACCAAATACAAGGAACGGAGCAAATGCTTAGTGCTGTAATTCAAGAACACTTTCCCTGAAATTATAGAAAGATTAGAAAGTACTTACTGAAAACACTCAGCATCATATATGAGAACACTGACCATGGATGACCCACAACACCCAGACAAATTTTAGCAAAATGACTGGGCTCTAAAACAAAAGAAAAAAATGGCCTTTGTTTGGGTATCCAGGCGAAACAGTAGGTAACTTACAAGGCCAAGAAGACTGGCTTATCACCAGTCTGCCTGAGAGTAACAATCCATGGCAGAAGAAAGTGGAGTGACACACTTAAGACATCCAAACAACAGAAGCCCTGGAGATGAGCAGGGGCTGCGGGGACACAGAGCCAGGACCAAATGAAGTGACAGGGGACGCCTGGCTGTGTGCCTAGAAAACATGGGCAAGGCCAAACTATTTTTTAAATGGGGGGAGAACGTATGACCGCCCTGCTTTCCTTTTTCACTACTCAGAGTATTTATACTGGTGGGGACAGCATTTCTTTCATCACTCTGAGCCTGTGCTGTATGTGACGTGGGATTGGGCTAACACGTCACAGTGGATGTTCTAATGCTATCATCGCACCTTTGAGAACCAGAGCAGAAGGGACACATGGCTGTAATACAAACAAGCGCAAGTAGGAAAAATAATCTGTAGTCCTGATGTGGATGAGAAGCAACCACATGAACAAACATTTAAAAAATAGAAAGCCCCGACGTGAGCCTCTGCTTGCTGAAGAAGCCTAGAAGCGACGATTCTGTGAATGAGCACCAGCAGTGATTCCATCATGGCCTGAAGCCAGTTTCCACTAAAAGAAATCAGGGATTCTTGGGAGTCCAGGTCTGGGGCAGAAGGTGACTGGACGAGCCCAGGACAGCCTGTCATACAGACAAGAAGGAAGCGGTCACCACCACAGAGCCCACCAACAGCACTCCATGAGCTCACAGGGACATGAACAAACTGTCGGTGGAAGGAAGCAGGGAATGCACTCGTCCCCTGAGGTCACCCTGCCTTTCTAGTGGCCGGCACCTCTGGCACCCAACACCAGGAGACGGAAAGACTTCCTTCTGTGATCATCCCAGCTCACAAACGAAAAGGGCAGGACAGGCTCTCATCACTTCGCAGCCCTGAGCAAGGTTGGGGTCTCGGCCCTGGGCAGCAGCTGCTGGTGTCCCTCGGTGTTGGACATGACAGGCTCCTGAGCAAGACACAGCAGGCACTGCTGCTGTTGGCCAAGGGGCAAAGCGAGAGCCCAACAGGCCCCACACGCCTCACACGGCAGGTACTGTAATTTAGTGACCACAGCGCGGGGCCAAGATGCGTATCAGCACCTGGCATCTCTCACCAGCCCTGTGTCTCTCTCCGGTGCTTCTGCCCCTGAGCCTCTGTCCTTCTGCTGCCCATGCCTCTGTCTCCTGTGCCTCTGTTCCCCATGTCTCTATCCGTCTGTCCCCTATGTCCCTGTCCCTCTGTTCCCCTGCACCTGTGTTCCCTGTCCTTCTGCCCGTGTGACTGCCCTCTCAGGTGATCACTGCACACTTCCCAGCGCCCAACCCAGCTCCACGTCCACCTTCACTGCAGTCCCTGAATCCCTGCTGCAGGGTTAGGAAGTGACAGCTAAGGTGAATGCAGACTCCTCAATTAAAAAAATATTTATTATGGTCCACACAAATGGGCCACATGAATGGTCCATAAAATGGACTACAGTATTTTAAAATAAAAAGCAAAAGTAGACTGACTTGTTGGTATGCGGGCTGGGTCTACGTGGCAGAGAAAGCGCACTATGAGCTGACACAGGACATTTACATATGTTTACATTTAAAACTTAAGTGTGGGAGAGATCCAAGATGGCCGATTAGCAACAGCTCAGGAATGTAGCTCCCAGTGAAAGCGCAGAGAACGAGTGGACGCCGCACTTTCCGACGAATTTTTGTTGCCCACAGACCGGGAGATTCC
>CAUYQU010060606.1:0-17387 GCA_963574635.1 Cheracebus regulus
TTAATTCCTCCAAAAGTTACGACCCCAGCTACATTTCATCATATACCCTAACTTCAGAGGGAGTTCAAGGGCCATTCCCTTGGTCATTGCTTCCTTTGGTGTACCCCTATATAGGAGAAGCAATTCTTTTTTTTTTTGAGACGGAGTCCTACTCTATCACCCAGGCTGGAGTGCTGTGGCACAGTGTCGGCTCACTGCAACCTCTGCCTCCCGGGTTCAAACGATTCTCCTGCCTCAGCCTCCCTAGTAGCTGGGATTATAAGCGTGTACCACCACCCCTGGCTAATTTTTGTATTTTTAGTAGAGACGGGGTTTCACCATGTTGGCCAGGCTGGTCTCAAACTCCTGAACTCAAGTGATCTGCCTGCCTCTGCCTCCCAAAGTGCTGGGATTACAAGTGTGAGCCACTGCGCCTGTCCGCAAGGAGAAGGAATTCTGAAATGGGTTAAGGATAAAATCGTCTGCAAGGATATTCAGGCACTGTGCCAGGCAAGGGTAACGCTTCTAGTGTGGTAAGAAAAAGGAATTACGCATGGGCCCTGCTTAGCCCTTTGGAGGAGATGCCCTCCCTCTTTGGATGCTGCTGTGTGTCCCTGGCTCTCTCACTCTTAGAAGTCCCCCCATGGATGGGGACTCTGCCTGCAGAAGACCACAAAGATCCTTTGGAGGAGGATCTAGGGCAGAGGTGGTACAGCATGAGGAGGCTTAGGCCAGTTCTGCTACAGGGCTTGGGGTAACAGGTTTCAGGGTCTCCATGCCTCTTTCTACCACCAAAAGGAGAGGACCTCAAATTTCAAGGTCAGGTGCCAGGGGAGGGGAGCAAGGGGGCTGCTCCACATGCAAAGGAAGGCCGTAGGCTGGAGGGCCAGGAAATGTCTTGGTCCATGTGGCCCATCCTGATTCTCTAGGAATTTGATTCAACTCCTTGAATGACAAGCAGATTCCATTCACCCAACATGCTAATTCTGATTAATAATCTCTGTGTTAAGAAGGAAGATTAGGCCCATGTCTAGGCTTAGGGGGAAAGTGTGTATATGGTTGGAAGGCCACTCTTTCTGGTCTTTATCATTCTAGAGCCTAGTATTTTATGTATCTTAAAAATTGTTGAAAAACCTTCTCCACAGGTTAAGGTAGTTTGTCTAGTGGTATCAAGATCGATCAGATGATTGTTGGAGTGGATCCTGATGTTGAATAACACATCCAAATAATCAAAAGGCATATCATCAACATAGACTTTTGTGCATTTATGTGCATCTGTGTATATTTACACACACAGGCATATATACACGCACACATCCATACATCTTAGATTTTGGATTCTCCCAGCCACAGCTCAGTGGACTTACCTGCTGCAGAAGCTGCTTTGCCTTGGTGCCTCCATTAATAGTGAAAACAGTAAAGGGCTCTGGCCCTGGGACCCCATGCACCGTGACTCTGTGAGTCTGCAAATATTTCCTTTCTTCTGTATTAAACATCTGTCAAGAAGATCACATGGCTGCTCATTCATCCTTAATCACATGATATTTCTAGGCTCTATTTGATACAGAAGTGCTAGTACTTAGAAGTATGGATAGGAATGCGTAACTGCAAAAGGTGCATCTTACTGTGGTAGAAGAGGCAAATGGTACCTCTTTGTCAATCATTTAGTGAGGATATTTCATAAGCATATCACCAAAATATTAATTTATTTAAGCTACAGTGTCTCCATCATAATTAGGGGCTGATATCTGAAATGTATGTTAGTTCTTATTAACTGATGTTCCACTATATCTACTGAGTTCCATCTCTCTTCAGGGTACTGGGATAGAAATTTGGATGGTAATAATAAAATGTTCTGCCCTTTGAAAGTGCACCATTCAGGCACACAAATGATTATAATGCAAAAATACGTCTGTTAGAGCTGGGTAAGTATGTAACTCAATTCTTTGAGCATTTTGTGTATTAAGATACATTCATTCAAAATAAATCATTTATGGAAAGCTTATAGTGAATCAGACATTATGCCTGTCCTAGAAAATCAGGGACCAGTGGGACACTAACTCTGCCCTCAAGGGCTTCCAGTTGAATGAGACAGCTAGAGGGAAAAGTAGGCAGTTGTAAGAAGCATGGTAAGTTCCTTGGGAACCCAAAGGAGGTGGCCTAGAAGAGGTTCAGGAGAAACCAGGGAGGACTTTCTGAAAATGGTATCTGAACCAAATCTTGAAGGACCCACTGTGATTTAGCAGATGAAGAGTGAGACAAGAGAACCCCAAATTGATGTAACATGTACGAAGACTTAGAAGTGGCCAACAGCAGGGCATTCTGGGAACCTCAACAAGTTCTGTGACTAACCTGTTGGAGGGAGAAAGGCTGGAGATGCAGGCAAAAGCACAGCCATTCAGGGCTTTGTCTAACCGCCTAAAATTTAGACCACTGGCAAAATGAGGACCTGAGGGTGGAAGTGTATTGTTTAACATGTACTTCATTTTTATTTGGGGTAGGGAGGAGAGGCTGTCTTTGTTATACTTGCACAATATGATTTGATTTAATCAGTTTTACTGAAGTATAATTGTCAAACTGTAAAATGCACACATTCTAATTGTATGGTTTAGTTTGTATAATATTAAGAATATTAAATAGTTGCCAACATTTACAAAACCCCAGATGTCCTGATTCTCTTGAGAAACCAAAAGATCTGACCACATCATAAGGCAACAGGCAGCTAGAGCTGAGAGGTAGGTGACAGCTGCCTAAATGACTCATGAGCTCTCTGCTTTCTAAGAGTCTCTGCTCAGCCTAGGTCCATGCATGCACATCATCTTCTTGGCGCCCTCCTGGCATGTGAATGTGTTACTTCTAGTATAAACTATACCCTGAAAGCAATGGAGAACTGATGGAGGGTTTTTAACAGAGGAGTGACACGATCATATTTAGATAGATCTGTTTCAGAGGCCCTAGAAGAGGAGAGACAGAAGGGGCAAACCCAGAGGAAATGAGACCAGTTAGGAAGCCTCTACCACAAGCCAGGTGAGAATGAACCAGGTCCAAGGCAGTAAGGACAGACCAATATGAATGGATTTGAAAGATACTAAGGAAATAGAAGAATCAAGTCTTAAATGGGGAAGAAGGCCAAAATGATCTGCAGTTATTGGCCTCAGCGATGGAGAGTGATGCTCTCCATGGTCAAATGCATATTTACCAAGCACATGGCCATATACGGCTGCCCAGAAACCCCAAGGATGGCAAGGTGTGATATAACGAAAACATATTTGGTCTTTGTCCCCAGTTCCTGGCACACAGCCCTTAAAACCCTTAATCTCTGGAACCATAAGAGTGTCTTTGTTGCTAATGAAATGACTGGTGGCTGAGAAAGACCAAGGCATGACTAGAGGGGTGCAACCTTCAGCCCCATTGCCAGACCTCAAGGAGGGGAAGGGGCTGAAGACTGAACTAATCACCAGTGGCTAGTGATTTAACCAGTCATGCCTAGGTCATGAAACCTCCATAAAAATCCTAAATGATAGGGTTCTGAGAGCTTCCAGATTGGTGAACATATCAAGGTTCTGGGAGGGTGGCCCGGTGAGGACATGGAAGCTCTGCCCTCCTCCCATACCTTGTTCTGTGCATCCTTCCATGAGGCTACTCCTGAGGCATCTGTTCTGGTGACTGGTGATAATAAGCAAAGCGCTCTTATGAGTTCTGTGTCATTCAAGCAAATTATTGAATCTGAGGATTTAGAGGGATCCCCTGAATTTATAGCTGTTTGGTCAGAAGTCCTGGTGACAGCCTGGGACTTGTGACCAGCATCTGAAGTAGGAGTCATCTTGTGGGACTGAGCCTTCAAATGTGTGGGATCTGACACCAACTCTAGATGGACAGTGTTAGAAGTGAACTGAAATGGAGGACACCCAGCTGGTGGCAGAGAGTTGGAAAAGACACTACGTTTTTAGTGTCAGAAGTGTTGTGAGTAAAAACAGTTCATTCGTGGCATCTGTGGAATCTTCAGCTGTAACAGATACTGAGGTCACTCAGCTCAGAACTAGGCATTTGGCCCTGCTCTGCCTTTCTGAAAGCATCTGATTCCTGCTCTTTGTACCACGAGGCCGTTCCCTTGCTTATCAATCCTCTACACAAGGTGGAAGCCACACCTCCCTCCACTTTGGCCAAAGTGCTGTTCTAAACCTTGGACACATGATGTAATCACCAGAGGATCCTTAAAAAAACTGATGCCTGGGGCCCAATTGGTGTGGGGTGTGGCTTGTGCACATGGAGTTTTTAAAGCTCCCCAGGTGATACAAATGTACAGTCAAGGTTGCTGTGGAGTGATGAAGGGAAAAAAGAGGAACACCTAAGCAAACAAGGGCAGGAACAGGGAGAGACAAAACTGACAGTGGTGAGGGCAAGAGAAGGGCAGAGAAGGCAGGGGGTGGCGGTGGAAGTCGTCATGGCCAGTGCCATTGTGAGTGCAGAAGGTACCTTTCCAAAGACTGTTAAGACTATGTTGAGTCTGAGATTGACACAAAAGTAATCACATTATTAAACATGTAAAGAGGGTAACCAATGGACACGCTTTTCAAATTTATGTTTAATTTAAAGAGGAAGCATAATGGAATTAGCCACTTAAAGTAGTTGTTTTAAAAATACCTTTTTAGAGATGGGGTCTCACTGCTAGAGTGCAGTGGTGTGACCATAGCTCTCTGTAACCTCAAACTCCTGGGCTTAAGCAATTTTCCTGTCTCAGCCTCCAAAGTAGCTGGGAATACAGGTACTTCCCACTCTGCCCAGACAATTAAAAAAAATTTTTTTTATAGAAATGGGGTCTTGCCCAAGCTGACCTTGAACTCTTAGACTTCAAGCTATCCTTCTTCTTTGGCCTCCCAAAGTGTTGGGATTCCAGGCATGAGCCACTGCACTCAGCCGTTTCTTAGCAAAAGAAACCATCCTGCATTAGTGAGGGGACCCTGGTCCAAGTGTCCTCAAACTTTAGTGGGCACCAGACTTCCATGGGGAACTTGTTAAAATGAAGATTCTGGCCAGGCACAGTAGCTTATGCCTGTAATCCCACCACCTTGGGAGGCCGAGGTGGGAGAATCACTTGAGTCCAGGAATTTGAGACCAACCTGGGCAATATAGTGAGACCCCATCTCTACAGAAAAAAAAATTAGCTGGGCATAGTGGCACATGCCTGTAGTCCCATCTACTCAGGAGGCTGAGGTGGGAGGATTGTTTGAGCCAGGAAAGTTGAGGCTGCAGTGAGCCAGGTTGGCATCACTGCACTCCAACCTGGATGACAGAATGACAACTTGTCTTTGGGGAAAAAAAAAAAAAAGGCAGATTCTGCCACTGTGGGAGTTTCTACAGTGTCCTTCCATTCTCAAGGGTGCAGATTCTGCATCTCCCAGGCACCAAGGTACAAGTTATACATCGCTGGTAGAGCCTATTGCTCACCCCAGCCTTGCTCTGCCTGTGACATTTGCCCTGGACTGCTGAAGAAGCAAAAGATTTTCCTGGTTTAACCTAAAGTTTCTAGAAGTATTGGAAATGGTTCCTACTAGGCTTTGCTCACTCACTTTTAATATTTGGCTTACTTCCCTGATAGACACTAATATACGGGCTTTGTTACTAGAAGTTGGGTTTAAATACTGGACTGCTACTTGCTAGCTGTGTGACCTCAGATGTACTTAGCTCTACCTTCCTCATCTGTAAAATGGAGATGATACTAATAGCTACCGCTGGACAATGAGAGGACTGAGTTAGTATATATGTAAAGTGCTCAGTAAGTGCCAAGTGTCAGCCATTATTATTTCCATAGCTACCTAATTAATAACTCACACTGACCATTTTGCTGGACCACAGAAAAGCCCACCTTCAGTGTGGCGATCCCCATAAATATGCTGAGTGAAACAGAACTACATTACCGAAGAGGCTGACATGGTACTGCCAGAGGAATTTTCTTCCATCCTTCTGCTGTTAATGAATAAACTAGAGATTTCCAAGACCTCATTGTGAAGGTTTCGCAGCTGAAGATGTCGATATCCTGGAGTAATGCAGAATTGGGAAAGGCTTGTTAACCATACGCTACTGAGAAGATGATCCAGGGAAGTCAGTAAATGACAGGTAGAAAGAAAACCTTAAAATGGGCAGGGATGGCAACAGGCATGCAACCAACAGGCGCCTTTTCACCAGGAGACTGCTGCCCCCTTAGCTACCCAATGGCAATTAACTTGTCTGAGTACTGTTTCCAACTTGGACTCAAACAGAAAACCTTACACTCAGACAAAACCTGATCTAGTAAAAAAACCTGATTACTAACAGTCCCTGTTTTACAAATGTTCCATCTCAGAGCATATTTAGTGATAATAGAATATTCCCACGATGGGAGATTGGTTATAGATTATGGTATGATTTAAGTATAAAGTGGAATACACAGCTGATAAAAGTGGTAATGTACATGTATAGTTATTAACATGGAAGGTTGCTCACTATTACCCTATATACATTAGTAAGTGAAAACCATAAGTTACAGAACACTAAGATTAGTAGAATGCCCGTTTGTTAAAAATATGTATTCTTACTCATATGTTACACACATGGGAAGAGAAAGCCTGCAAGACTTACACACCATAAGTGACTGTGTTGGAGAGATGGAAAATGGATAATTTTTTTAAAAATTGTTTTTGTTTCTATGTACTTTCTCACATTCTGTAATAACAGTATGGGCTGATGTGTCTCCCCTTGACCCCATACTCTCCCCACTCCTGTGTAGAAGTCCTAACCCTCAGTACCTCAGAATGTGGCTATATTTCAAGAGAGGGCCTTTAAGGAGGTAATTAAGTTAAGATGGGATCATTAGGGTGGACCTTAATCAAGTGGGACTGGTGTCCTTATGAGATGAGGAGATTAGGACACAGACAACATAGAGGGATGACTGTGTGAGGACACGGTGAGCAGGTGACCATCTGCAAGCCAAGGAGAGAGGCCCCAGAAGAAACCAAATCTGCCAACCCCCTGCTCTGAGACTTCCAGCCTTCAGAACTGTAAGGAAATCCATTTGTGCTGTTCAAGTCATCTCATCTGTGGCATTCCACGATGGCAGCCTGAGCAGACTAATTAAATGACCACGGACTGCTTGCACAGAGAAGAGAAAAAAGGAAAGGAACACAAACTAGGAAACTGTAATGTGTTTGTGTAGCTCTGAGAATGGCAGCTTGAGTGTGGCTGGGAGAGGAAGTGTGTACTTAGAATATTGGTGCTCAAAGGAGACCGTCAGAGCCAGCGCACATGGGAGTGTGTTAGAAAAGGAACCTGTCGGTCTCCAGCTGAGGCCAGTGAATCACAAGCTGCATGTTATTACCCAGAGTCCCAGGAGATTCCTGTGTACATCAAAGTTTAAAAACAGTGCACAGGCTGATTATCAGAGTGCCACCACAAAGCCAGTTCACAAGCCAGCAGCTCTAGCCTTTGCCCAGAATCCTCCATTCCCCTCTTCCTGCACCTGAAACCCAGCCCCAGTTTCCAATACTAGACTTCTGCCAGGCACTGATGACAACCACGTGGTCACTTATGCCACCACCACTCCTGGCCCCTTCCACATCTGTTTCCTCTCCTTATTTCAATCCCTGCTTTCATACTGCCAGCGGTGCCATGGGTAGTATTTAGGAAGAAAAACGTGGAAATGAGAGTGCAACAACCATTGCTTCTGACCTCAGCAGGCATGGGTGAGTCTGTACTTTACAAGGGATACTGTCAATCACCTGAGACTTTTAAAAAATGTGAAAGACTATAATCCCAGTCCTTTGGGAGGCCGAGGCAGGCAGATCACACAGTCAGGAGATCGAGACCATCCTGGCCAACATGGTGAAACCCCAGCTCTACTAAGATACAAAAAATTAGCCAGGCGTGGTGGTGTGTGCCTGTGATCCCAGCTACTTGGGAGGCTGAGGCAGGGGAATTGCTTGAACCCGAAAGGCAGAGGTTGCAGTGAGCGGAGACTGTGCCACTGCACTCCAGCCTGGCAACAGAGCGAGCCTCTGCCAAAAAAAAAAAAAGTTTTTAAAACAAAAACTTCTTTTGAGACATGCTTCAAAAGTGCTCAAATTTGTATTTCCTTTCGCTTATTTCAACTTCTTAGTAGAAAAATCTCAAACACAAGAGAGAAGAGTATAAGGAAATTCTGGCATTCACCACCTAGCTACAACAATTGTTAATATTTGGACAATTTTATTCTACCTCGTTTTAAAGCCTTCAGTGGAATGATTCTCTGCGCCGTTACTGCTGAACTGTTGTTTTCCACAACTGCGAAACGAAGAAATACAAGATCTTCGAAGTGAATGCGGAACAGAAACTGCTCGTTCCACATGGGGTTCAGGGTGTTTCGATGGATGGGCTTCGTGCGGAAATGGCAGCTGTCCAGAGGCATGCCCAGGATGTCGACTTCAATGCACGGGCTTCCCGTGCTGTTACCGGGGCACACATTCTGACCAGAGACAATCTATGGCGAGGGAGACACAAGGGACCAAAGTCACCAAGGATGAAAAGCAAGGACAACCTCTACACCTCACTGCTTCCCTCTGCAAAGGAAGACCAAGAACACTGGAATGGACAAAGTGAATAACAAAACTGTTTAAAAAGTAAGTGATTGTGACTGGGTAATCACATGACTAGAATCATGTAAAAAGCCTATTTGGTCAACATCATTCACTTAACTGTGACCTTTCAACTATCAAAACGTTCAAGTATTTTCAAAAACCAAACAATTAAGATGAAGTTAAATTTCTCACAAAAGGCTAGGGGAAAGACGACTTTATGCAAGATAATCATAAATTTGTTACTAATATTCTGTTCAAAATGCCACAGGAATATGTTTTATAACTTCAAAGTCTTTTTCTTGAATAGTTTCATTTTGGAGCAAGTTGCAGACATGTTAGGAATTAATTCACAGCTTTCTGTAAACAGATAAAACTACCCTCACCTCTAGCTAAATAAACAAATAGGAAAGGGGCTACTTCCCTACTGTCTGAGGGAAAGAGAAAAAGCAGTTTGAGTGGTAGGAAAGTCTGTGAATGGGGTTGTCCCAGGGACTTGGGGTGGGGAGTCGTACTTGGAGCGCTGCTTGGCATTCTTCCTATGGAGGGAGACAAGGTCTAAAGGTGGAAAGAGATGACCAGGTCTCTGCTGTTTTTTGTTTTGTTTTGTTGAGACAGGGTCTCGCTCTGTCACCCAGGCTGGAGTGCAGTGGTGCAATTTTGGCTCATTGCAACCTCCACTTTCTGGACTCAAGTGATTCTCCAGTCTCAGACTCCCAAATAGCCACCATGCCCAGCTAAATTTTTTGTTATTTTTTGTAGAAACAGTTTTGCCATGTTGCCCAGGCTGGCCTTGAACTCTAGAGTTCAAAGCAATCTGCTTGCCTTGGCCTCCCAAAGTGCCAGGATTACAGGTGTGAGCCACCAGACCTGGCCAGGTCTCTGTTTTTAAGAGGAGTCTGTGGAGTTTTGACAATAAGTTATTTAGGTGAAAAGGAATAAGGAAAGGCACAGGAATGATAAAGGTTTAATTACAAGGAGGAAATACACTTAATTGTATTTATATATTGATGCAAATGTGTCTGATCTTAGAGCTTTTGCAGTTTAACATGAACTGACCTAATAAAGAGCTCACCAACTTTCATGGGATATACTCATAGTTATGATTCTGTGGGCCCCGGTAGACAGAGTTAGGATCATTAGTACATCAGGTGAAGCAGGGACCTCATGACCCCACCCGCTGGGCTCTGGCAAACACAGTGTCTGGCAACAACTTGCCTAGCCATAGCAACTGCTTCCTGAGAGATAAATGATTCTGAGAACTAAATCTTTATGACCAAAATTGTGACATGACAGCTTTGCAAGGCCTTGAATTCAAAACCAGTTCATTTTCAGGAAGGCTTGAATTCAACCTTATGTTCTTTCAATAGGGACGTGCTTACAGTTAAAGAATAGACTGCAGGGTCCATGTTGTCCAGATCTCTTTCCAGTGGAGAAAACTTCTGATACATGGGACAGTTCTTGTCCCACAGAACTGGAGGTTTCAGAACATAACCACAACCACCATTTGCCTCAAACATTGCAGCATTTAAATGTAAAGGGAGATCTGTAAAACAAACAACAAAGTCAATATAGCTTGTTACTTTGCCATTTAAGTATCATCTTATACATTTAAAGTTCAAGGGCCAGGCACAGTGGCTCATGCTTGTAGTCCCAGCACTTTAGGATCACGAGGTTAGGAGATCAAGACCATCCTGGCCAATATGGTGAAACCCCCTCTGTACTAAAATACAAAAAATTAGCCAGGCATGGTAGCATGTGCCTGTAGTCCCAGCTACTTGGGAGGCCGAGGCAGGGGAATTGCTTAAACTTGGGAGGTGGAGGTTGTAGTAAGCCAGGATCGCACCACTGCACTCCAGCCTCGTGACAAAGTGAGACGCTGTCCCTAAGCTCCAGCATGAAAAGGAGATAATCACCCATTCATCACACAGATTGATAAATGCCTATTATGTGCCAGGTTGTGTTAGGGATCAGATACAGCAGGTAATAAGAGAAAAATTCCTGTCCCTGTGGGGCTTACAGTCTATGGCTATGCCCAGTGTTACCACGCCAAACCAGGTTCCACCACTTGAAAACTCCTTTGCAAATAAAAATTTGCTACATCTGTCTGAAAAATCTTGTGAAAATACAGTTGACCATGGGGGATTGGTTCCAGGACTATGAGAAGTTACCAAAATCCACAGATGATCAGGTCTGTGATATAAATGGTGTAGAATTTGCATTATAACCTATACCATCCTCTGTATACTTTTCCTTTTTCCCCCTGGAGCATAGATTCAAGTTGCCCTGAATATATGTTCCCCTTTCTGTATACTTAAAACCATCTCTAGATTACTTAATAATGCTATGTAAATGGTTGCTATACCATATTGTTTAGGGAAAAGTAACAAGGAAACAGACTGTATATGTTCAGTGCACATGCCACCATCCGTTTTTTTAATGAATATTTTCAACCCACAGCTGGTTGAATCCACAGATTTGGAACCCAAGGATGTGGAGGGGCAACCGTACCTCATTTTATGCTAAATTTTGGAAAGGAATAATGGCCTATCTCTAAACTATGCAGATAACTGTATGGACAATTTTTGCTGTTTCAAATATACGATAAAATCTTAAGTGTAAAAGAAAGAGACTAGCCAGAAAAAACATGATTTTCCTTGAAATCTCAATTTCAACCCATAAATTACATCTACTTCTTTTAAAAAAAATTGTAGCTAAACATGAAAAAAAAAAAAAAACCCAATCACATCTGATTCACATCATGTCCACAATCCCCTCAATCATAAACATCAGGAATCCTCACAAAGGATTTGAGGTTTTTGTTGCCAAGTTTTATTTGGCACAGTTCTTTGATGAACGATTGGATTCCTGCACTCTTTCTGGGCTCTTACACACTGAAATGCTCATCTGATGCTACAAGTCTGTATAGACGTTGCCCAGCTGAGTGGATGAGACACACCTGATGAATATTCCCTCGGATAGATTCCTTCCATGTGCAAGAATGAACTTTGTACATGGACCACATCAAGGCAAAGTGCAGTAAGTGCCTTGGAGCAAGGAGAAGTTAGCCTCTACTTGTCTTGTCTGTAAAACTTTTCCATGTCTGTGGGGTTGGCCAGTATTGTGTGCAGGAATTCTGATGTAAAATGTCTTAGACATGTGAAAGCTCCTTATCTGTAAAATGAGTATAGAGGACCTTATCTCTCAGGTCCCTGCCAGTCCTGATGTGAGTGGTTCATTGTGGCCGTGCTACCTCACCTGCACTGGGAGAAAACTTTCTTCTCGGGCCACTCTGTCACAGAGGAACACAGACATGGTGAAAGTGGCGAAGAGTGTGAAGCCAACTAGCTCATATGGGGTTGGTAAAGATGAAATGGACATATAGTACTAACAACAGCAATGACAGCTCATGCTCTGCACTCTAAGGACCAGATACCATTCTAAGCACTTTATGTGCACCTCCCAATAACCTATGAAGCAGATCCTTTTAGTATCTCCATTTTTATGGATGAGGAAACTGAAGCACAAAGTGAAAACACCCAAGGAACATAACTAGTAAGTGGTGGATGCTATAATTCGAGCGCAAATTTCCTGACCCAGTGTTCTCAATCTTAACTACTGAGCCATATCATGTACATCTTACAGGGGTGTGGCTATAGTAAATGAGATTTGGCACATACAAGGAACTCAATAAACAGCAACTGCTTTTTTGTGATCAAGACATCAACCTCAAGTGACTTCAGTAGCACTGTGTCTATCCTAATAATTTCCCAAAACATTAAAGCTGTAAAGCCAAAATTCTAAAGCTATTAAAACTTTGAAGCTTTTTAACAATTATTTTTTTTAAGCTCCAGGGTACATAAGCAGGATGTGCAGGTTTGTTACATAGATAAACATGTGCCATGGTAGTTTGCTGCACCTGTCAACCCATCCTCTAGGTATTAAGCCCAGCATGTATCAGCTCTTTCCCCTGATGCTCAGTATCTTAACTGAAATCTTATTTGCTGGCCTAACATGTAAAAGAGATCCACATGGAGCTGCACAGTTTGGAATAAAGGTGGGACCTCAAATCTAGCCCTCTTGCTGTCCCCTGGACGTGGTCTCAGAACTTCATCTGGGGCTATAGTTTAAAAATTTTCATTCCAACCAAGTGAAAGAGTGTGCACAAATCTGTGTAACCCTGCTACACCTCTGAATCAATGCACATGATAGATCAAGCATACCAATGCCTTGATGGTCTTCTACTCCTTAAAATACTCTGCATTATGTAGACAACATTCTCATATTTATCCCTATATTTGAGGGCTAGGAAAGTCTATCATTCAAAAAAGCATAATTTTTTTTAAAAGAGATTTTTCTTTTGACTAAGCATTTATTGAGCATCTACTGTGTGCAAAGTATTAATATTAAACCAGGCTGTACCCCTAGTCTGCAGAAATGAAGTCCATTTTTACAGATGTACACACTGATACTGCATGTAGCTTGTACTTTGTCCAACATGGGGAGGTGTTTAATCAGCACATTGAATGGAGAGAGGTTATATGATAGCACTTTTTCCCAGTTTGGAAGATTATGCAGAGAAACTTGAGGATGAACCATACAACACAGTCATTTGAGTGGGATGGCTTAAAGATGTTCTCCCAATCCCAAGTTGATTTGAAAGAGAAGCAAAGACATTAGGGGTGAGTGGAGGACAGGCAGCCTTAGTCTGTACTTCTGGACTGCAGGGTGACCCACAGAGTGGCAGCTCCCTGTGTCCCCTTCACCTGTGGCTCCCTTTTGCCATCAGTGGAGCCAGTGTGTCTGTACCAGTCCTGGCACTTCTGGAGAAAGGGCACATCCAAAACCAAATGCACTTCCATTTCCTTGAGAAAATCCTTTGATAGTCACTTCGGTTTACTTAAAATATGCTGGTATAATAGCCAGTGGCACCAGTGGATACAGGACTACCGACAGGTCTAGAGATGTGAACCTACAAGCCACTCAGGAAAGAATGAATGGAAATAGAAAATAAATTTTTTACAATTTTGAGAGTATTTCATGATGATTTCCATTTGCGAGCCCAATTCATACTGTTTCATAACTTATCAAACACACACAATGATAGTTAACCTTTGAGGAATGCTTTCTATGTGCCAGGCACTATGCTAATTATGGTACTTCAGGCATTGTCTTACTTAATTTCAACTGAAAAAAGCAGATATAACAAGGGCAGAAATGTGACCAATATCTCCTCTAATCATATTTCCCTGGGGTTATCCACCAACGAGTATTGTTGGCACCAGTGCCAGGTAGCTAGCTGGTCCCAGAGCTAAAGCTATGGTTTGACTTCAGCTGGAGACAAGGCCATACTGTGGTTTGTGGTTCAGCATGGTTAGATGAGATTGGATTCAGTTCACGTGAGATGAGTGATAATGGCTGCCTGCTGCTTGACTGTTCAAAGGAAAGACTGGTTTATGAATGAGGATTTAGGAAACATTTGTCTGCTCTTTCCTCACCTTCTGTAGCTCCTCTCTTCCCCCATAAACAAGTGGAAACAAAATACTTTATCCTTCAAACTTCCAGACTCCTTGAATTTATTTCTACAAGTCATCCTATAACCTTGAACAAATTAACCAATTTATACCTTGGTTTGCTCATCTGAGAAATGGGAATCATACCAACTTTAGGGCTGTTGTGAAGATAAGATAATAGGGGGTCAAAAATTCAGCATACTGCCTAATGCACAGTGAGCATGCAATAAATGACAGCTTTTACTCTGGAGGTGCAGGCCTCATATCAGAGTCTAGTGGAGAAACATGATCACTACTTACTCTGTTCAGGTACTTCACATACTTGTTTTCCTTTTGCTAGCTACTCTTAGGGCACTGACCATTATTCTCCATCTCAATTCCAAAAGAGTAAGAAGAAGCTAAAATGGTTGTAATTTGCAAAGTGGTTGGAGCAACACTCCTTTTTGACTGCAAGATAACTGCAGAGTGAGACAGGCTAACTACACGGTGTTAGGAAATCCCTGCTCCAAAAGAGCTTTAAACATAAATTGGGCACGGCTCTGTTAAGAGCAGCCTGGCATTTGAAAATTGCATTAAAAAGGGGCAGGATCGGGAGACCTTACAGGCCCATTCGAGGTTCTTTTCTGTTACCTTAATCTGAAACATCAGAGGCACAATTCAGTATCAAATTCACTTCTGTTTTCCGTCATCATATTTTCACTCTCACATACAGTGTGCCCCAGTCTGGAATCTTGCCCCTTTGAAAAAATGTTGTCAAACTGCACTTACTGAAATGTAAGATGCAAAGGAGAAAGGTGAGCATGCAGGCCCCTTACCATCGGTCTGGTAGTTGAGTGCCACGAGCTGTATCCCATGGAGCCAGAACATGAGGGGGTTTGGGTTGGAGGAGTCGATGCGGGTGGCTGCAGGGTAAGTTCTCAGCAGCTGACAGACCGTGTGCTGGATCAGTTTCTGAGAATACCTGCGACATAGACGTTTGGCGGCATTTTCATTCAGCGACGAGATATGATAACATCTGGGAGTTCTAATGATTGCGCTGAGGGAGGTGGTTGGGTTGAGAGGGGAAGAAGATTCCTCCCAGGTCTGTCGAATTCCTTCACAGGAACCTAAACCACCCAAGAGATTAGCCGCAGATTAGTGTAGAAAACTTTAAATATTTTAGAAAGATAAACCTGATCAACATCCCAGTAAAGAGTCACAGCATGTAAACCACATCAGAATGCCTGCTGGATTTTACTTGTGAGTTAGTTTGCAACCTTAAAACAACATGGTGGCTACTTAGTTTTAAAATGAGTGTGGTGGCTGGGTGTGCTGGTTCACACCTGCAATCCCAGCACTTTGGGAGGTCAGGGTGGGAGGATGGCTTGTGGGCAACTTGGTGAGAACCCATCTCTATAAAATATAAAAAATAAAAAACCCCACAAGAAACAAAACAAAATGAGTGTAGCAACATCAATTTAAATTAAAAGCCTGGAAGTTCTTTGCCTCTGTACTTCATCTGTGTTGTGGTATATTTCCACAAATAAACAATATATGTACAAAGGTATTTACTCCAGCATTGTTTTTCATAGGAAATAACAAAACAAAACAAAACCAAGAAGCAACCCAAATGGATTGGTGAAGTAGTGATTAAATAAATGACAGTATGTCCATACAGTAGACCACCACACAGGCATTAGAGAGAATAAGGAAGCTATATGTACAGAAAATTATGTGAAAAGTTATAGCAAGTATAAAGGTTATACAAGTGTGTTTGGTTATACAGGCATACCTTGTTTTATTGTGCTTCATTTTATTGCACTTTGCAGATATTGCATTTTTCACAAATTTAAAGTTTGGGGCAACCCTGCCTCCAGCAAGTTTGTTGGTGCAGTTTTTCCAACAGCATGCACTCACTGTGTGTCTCTGTGTCACATTTTAGTAATTCTTGCAAAATTTCAAACTTTTAACCATTATTATATCTGTTGTGATCTGTGACGAGTGATCTTTGATGTTTTATTATAATTGTCTTAAGTTTACATAAGATGGTAAACTTAACTGATAAATGTGTATGCTCTGACTGCTCTACTCACCAGCTATTCAGCCATCTCTGTCCCTCTCCTCAGGCCTCATTATTCCATGAGACACAAGGATATTGACATGAGGCCAATTAATAACCCTACAGTGGCCTCTAAATGTTCAAGTGAAAAGGAGAGTCACATGTTTCTCACTTGAAATCAAAAGTTAGAAATAAGCTTAGTGACGAAGGCATGTCAAAAGCCAAGATAGGTCAAAAGCTAGGCGTCTTGTGATAAACAGTTAGCTAAGTTATGAATGCAAAGGAAGTTCTTGAATGAAATTAAAAGTGCTACTCCAGTGAACACACGAATGATAGGAAAGCAAAACAGCCTTATTGCTGATATGGAGAAAGTTTCAGTGGTTTGGATAGAAGATTAAACCAGCCACAATATACTTTAAGCCAAAGCCTAATCAAGAGCAAGGCCCTGAATTCTCTTCAGTTTTATGAAGGTTGAGAGAAGTGAGGAACCTGCAGAAGAAAAGCTGGAAACCAGCAGAGGTTGGTTCATGAGGTTTAAGGAAAGAAGTCGTCTCCGTAACACAGAATCAGCAAGTACTGATGGAGAAGCTGCAGCAAGTTATTTGCAAGATGTAGCTAAGATCATTGATGAAGGTGGCTACATTAAACAACAGATTTTTAATGTAAATGAAACAGCCTTCTATTGGAAGAAGATGTCATCTAGGACTTTCATAGCTAAAGAGAAGAGAAGTCAATGCCTGGCTTCAAAGAAGGCTGTCTCTCTTGTAAGAGGCTAATGCAACAGGTGACTTTAAGTTGAAGCCAGTGCTCATTGTCCATTCTGAAAATCCTAGGGCCCTTAAGAATCATGCTAAGTCTACTCTGCCAGTGTTCTATAAATGGAACAACAAAGCCTAGATGACAGCATGCCTGTTTATAGCATGATTTTTCATGTCTGTTAACACAGTATCCAGTCGGCAGCCTATGGACAAAGAGTAATTTGGACTTTTAAGTCTTATTTAAGAAATAAATGTCATAAGGCTAAAGCTGCCACAGATTGTGATTCCTCTGATGGATCTGGTAAAAATAAAATGAAAACCTCCTAGGAAGAATACACCATTCTAGATGCTCTTAAGAGCATTCATGATTCATGGGAGGAAGTCAAAAGAGCAACATTAAGAGAAGTTTGGGAGAAGTTAATTCCAAACTTCATGGATGACTTGGAGGGGTTTAAAACCTCAGTGGAGAGAGTAACTGTAGATATGAGTAACAGCAAAGAAGTGTAGCCTGCAA